>JAREIK010001576.1:0-19351 GCA_029783825.1 Sapria himalayana | reverse complement strand
TATTTCTCCTATTTCTCCTTTTTCTCTTTATCTCCATATTCTCCTTATTCTCCTTATTCGCCTTATTATCCTTTTTCACCATTTTCTCTTTTTTCTCCTTTTTCCACTTATTCTCTTTATTCTCTTTTTTCTCTTTTTTCTTTTTTTTCTCCTTATTCTCATTATTCTCTTTTTTGTATTTATTCTCCTTATTATCCTTATTCTGCTTATTCTCCTTATTCTCTTTTTTCTCCTTTTTCTCTTTTTTCTCTTTTTTCTTTTTTTTCTCTTTTTCTCATTTTCTCCTTTTCTCCTTATTCTCCTTATTCTCCCACTTCTCCCATTTCTACTTTTTCTCCTTATTCTCCTTATTCTCTTTTTCTCCTTATTCTCCTTATTCTCCTTATTCTACTTTTTCATATTATTCTCCGAATTCTTCTTATTCTCCTTATTCTTCTTATTCTCATTTTTCTCGTTTTTATCCTTATTCTTCTTTTTCTACTTTTTCTCCTTTTTCTCATTTTTCTCCTTAATCTCCTTATACTCCTTATTTTTCTTATTCTCCTTATTCTCCCTTTTCTCCCTTCTCCTTTTTATTCTTTCTTTTTATTCTCTTTATTCACCTTATTTACCATTTTCTCCTTTTTCTCATTTTTCTCCATTTTCTCCCTTTTCTCATTTTTCTCCTTATTCTCTTTATTCTGCTTATTCTCTTTTTTTCTAATCTTTCTCGTTATTCTCTTTTTTCTTCTTATTCTCCTTTTTCTCTTTTTTCTCCTTAGTCTCCTTTTTCTCATTTTTCTCCTTATTCTCCTTATTCTCCTAATTCTCCTTATTCTACTTATTCTCATAATTCTCCTTATTCTCCTTTTTCTCATTTTTCTCCTTATTCACCTTATTCTCCTTTTTGTCCTTATTCTCTTTATTCTCATTATTCTGCTTATTCTGCTTTTTCTACTTATTCTCCCTATTCTCGTTATTCTATTTATTCTATTTATTCTCCTTATTTTCCTTATTCTCTTTTTTCTCCTTATTCTCCTTATTCTCTTATTCTCCTTATACTACTTATTCTCCTTATACTACTTATTCTCCTTATTCTCTTTTTTCTCATATTTCTCCTTTTTCTCATTATACTCCATTTTCTTCTTATTCTCTTTATTCTATTTTTTCTTATTTTTCTCTTTTTTCTCATTTTTCTCATTTTTCTCCTTATTCTCCTTATTCTCCTTATTCTCCTTATTCTCCTTATTCTCCTTATTCTCTTTAATCTCTTTTTACTTTTTTACTTTTTTCTTATTTTTCTCATTTTTCTCCTTATTCTCATTTTTCTGCTTATTCTCCTTTTTCTCCTTATTCTCCGTATTCTATTTTTTCTCCTTAATCTCTTTAGTCTCCTTATTCTCCTTATTCTCATTTTTCTCCTTATTCTCCTTTTTCTCATTATTCTCCTTATTCTCATTTTTCTCCTTATTCTCATTTTTCTTCATTTTCTCCTTTTTCTCATTATTCTACTTTTTCTCTATATTTCCCAATTTTCCTTATTCTCCTTATTCGCCCTTTTCTCCTTTTTCTGTTTATTCTCCTTATTCTTTTTTTCTCATTTTTCTCCTATTTCTTCTTTTTCTCCTTATTAAACTTATTCTCTTTTTTCTCGTTATTATCCTTATTCTCCTTTTTCTCCTTATGCTCCTTTTGTGGTTATTCTCCATATGCTCCTTATTCTCCTTATTCTCCATTTCTCATTTTTCTGATTTTTCTTCTTATTTTCCTTATTCTCCTTATTCTCCTTATTTTCCTTTTTCTCCTTATTCTCCTTTTTCTCCTTATTCTCCTTATTCTATTTATTCTCCTTATTCTCATTTTTCTCATTATTATTCGTATTTTCCTTTTTCTGCTTATTCTCCTTATTCTTCTAATTCTCCTTATTCTCCTTATTCTACTTATTCTTCTTATTCTCCTTATTCCTCTTTTCTCTTTATTCTCCTTATTTTCATTCTTCTTATTATCCTTTTCTCATTGTTCTCCTTATTCTTCTTTTTCTCTTTATTCTCATACTCATTTTTCTCATTATTCTCTTTATTCTACTTTTTCTCCTTTTTCTCCTCTCTTTTTTCTCCTATTTCCCACTTACTCCTATTTCTCCTTAATTTCATTTCTCCTTATTCTAATTATTCTTCTTATTCTCCTTATTCTCCTAATTCTCTTTTTCTCATTTTTCTCATTTTTCTCCTTTTTCTCATTTTTATACTTATTCTCCTTATTCTCCTTTTTGTCATTTCTCCTTTTTCTCATTTTTCTCACAATTCTCTTATTCTCCTTATTCAATTATTTTCCTTATTCTCTTTATTCTCTTTATTCTCTTTATTCTCATTATTCTCCTTATTCTCCTTTTATTCCTTATTCTCCGTATTCTCCTTATTCTCCTAATTCGCTTTTTTCTCCTTATTCTCCTTTTTCTCCTTATTCTCATTTTTCTCCTAATTCTCTTTTTTCTCCTTTATCTTCTTTATCTTCTTATTCTCCTTTTTCTCCCTAATCTCCCTATTCTCCTTATTATCCTCATTCTCCTTATTCTCCTTATTCTCCTTATTCTCCTTTTTCTGCTTATTCTCCTTATTCTCATTTTCTCCTTATTCTCCTTATTCTCCTTTTTCTCCTTTTTCTCTTCTCTTTTTTCTCTTTATTCTCCTTATTCCCCTTATTCTGCTTTTTATCCTTATTCTCCATATTCTCCTTATTCTATTTATTCTTCTTATTCTCCTTATTCTCCTTATTCTCTTATTCTCCTTATTCTCTTATTCTCCTTATTCTCGTATTCCCATTATACTCCTTATTCTCCTTATTCTCCTTTTTCTCATTTTTCTCATTAATCTCCTTTTTCTCATTATTCTACTTTTTCTCCTTATTATCTTTTTTTCACTTTATTCTCCTTTTTCTCCTATTCTATTTTTCTTCTTTTTCTCCTATTCTATTTTTCTCATTTTTCTCGTTATTCTCGTAATTCTCATTATTCTCATTATTCTGCTTATTCTCCTTATTCTCCTATTTCTCATTATTCTCCTTTTTCGCTTTCTTCTGTTTTTTATCCTTATTCTCCTTATTCCCCTTTTCTCTTTATTCTCCTTATTCTCCTTATTTTCATTTTTCTTATTATCCTTTTCTCCTTGTTCTCCTTATTCTCCTTATTCTCCTTTTTCTCTTTATTCTCTTTATTCTCATTTTTCTCCTTATTCTCCTTATTCTCCTTATTCTCTTTTTTCTCTTTATTCACATTATTCTCCTTATTCTCATTTTTCTCAATTTTCTCATTATTCTCCTTATTCTCCTTATTATCTTTTTTATATTTTTTCTTCTCTCCTTTTTATCATTTTTTTCCTTTTTCTCCTTATTCTCTAAATTCTCCTAATTCACCTTTTTCTCCTTTTTCTCTTTATTCTCTTTTTTCTCCATTTTCTTCTTTTTCTCCTTATTCTCCTTATTCTCCTGATTCTGCTTTTTCTCCTTAGTCTCCTTTTTCTCCTTATTCTCAATTTTCTCCTTATTAGCATTTTTCTACTTATTCTCCTTATTCTCATTTTTCTCCTTATTCTCCTTATTCTCCATTTTGTCCTTATTCTCCTTTTCTCCTTTTTCTACTTTTTCTCCTCTCCTTTTTATAGTTATTCTCCTTATTCTCTTTATTCTTTTTTTCTCCTTTTTCTCCTCTCTCCTTTTTCTCCTATTTCCCAGATTCTCCTAATTCTCCTTAATTTCATTTATCCTTATTCTCCTTATTCTCCTAATTCTCCTTTTCTCCTTTTTCTCATTTTTCTACTTTCTCCTTTTTCTCATTTTTATACTTATTCTCCTTATTCTCTTTATTCTCCTTATTCTCCATATTCTCCTTATTCTCCTTATTCTCCATTTTCTCTTTTTTCCCTTTTCTCATTTTTCTTCTTTTTCTCCTTATTCTCTTATTCTCCTTAATTTCCTATTCTCCTTATTCTCTTTATTCTTCTTATTCTCCTTATTCTCATTTTTATCTTTTTTCTTTTTTTTATCCTTATTCTCTTTTTTCTTCATTTTCTCCTTTTTCTCCTTATTCTCCTTTTTCTTTTTTCTCCTTATTCTCCTTTTTCTTTTTTTCTCCTTATTCTCCTTTTCGTCCTTATTCTCCTTAATCTTCTTTTTCTCCTTATTCTCCTTATTCTCCTTATTCTACTTATTCTCCTTATTCTCTTAATTCTCTTTATTCTCCTTTTTCTCCTTATTTTTCTTATTCTCCTTATTCTCATTATTCTCCTATTTCTCCTTATTTTCTTTATTCTCCTTATTCTACTTATTCTCCTTATTCTCTTAATTCTCTTTATTCTCCTTTTTCTCCTTATTTTTCTTATTCTCCTTATTCTCCTTTTTCTTCTTTTTCTCATTTTTTTCTTTATGCTCCTAATTCTCATTACTCCTTTTTCTCCTTATTATCATAATTCTCATTATTTTCTTTTTTCTCCTTATTTTGTTTTTCTTCTTTTACTCCACATTCTCCTTATTCACATTATTCTCCGTATTCTCCTTATTCTCCTTATTCTAATTATTCTCAGTATTCTCATTTTTCTCCTTTATATCCTTTTTCTCCTTTTTCTCCTTTATCTCCATTTTCTCCATTTTCTCCATTTTCTCCTAATTCTCATTATTCTCCTTTTTCTGTTTATTCTGCTTTTTCTCCTTATTCTCTTTTTTCTACTTATTCTCTTTATTCACTTTTTCTCATTATTCTCATTTTTCTCCTTATTCTCCATTTTCTACTTATTCTCATTTTTCTCCTTATTCTCCATTTTCTACTTATTCTCATTTTTCTCCTTATTCACCTTATTCTCCATTTTCTCATAATTCTCCTAATTCTACTTAATATCCTTATTCTCCTTTATTCTTTTTCTCCTTTCTCCTTTTTCTCATTTTTCACATTTTTCTCCTTATTCTACTAATTCTCTTTTTTCTCATTATTCTTGTTTTTCTGCTTATTCTCCTTATTCTCCTTTTTCTCCTTATTTTCATTATTATCCTTATTCTTCTTTTTCTCTTTTTTCTACTTTTTCTTTTTTTCTCCTTATTCTCCTTATTCTCTTTTTTCTCATTATTCTCCTTATTCTCCTTGTTCTCCTTGTTCTCCTTTTTTATTTATTCTCCTTATTATCTTTTTTCTCATTTTTCTCCTTATTCTCTTTTTTCTTCTTATTCTCTTTTTTCTCCTTATTCTCCTTTTGCTCATTTTTCTACTTATACTCCATTTCTCATTTTTCTCATTTTTCTCATTTTTCTCATTTTTATTATTTTTCTCCTTATTCTCCTTATTATTCTTATTCTCCTTATTCATATTATTCTCCTTATTCTCCTTTTCTCATTATTCTCTTTTTTCTCCTTTTTCTCATTATTCTCCTCATTCTTTTTTTTATGATTTTTCTCGTTTTTCTCTTTTTTTTCCTTTTTCTCCTTATTCTCCTTATTCTCCTTATTCTCCTTATTCTCTTTATTCTCCTTATTCTCCTTATACTCCTTATTCTCCTTTTTCATATTAGTGTCAACTGGTAATGCATTAACTATTACTTTCCATGATATCGAGCACATTTTATGTGTAATTCCTGCCTTCCAGACCCATTTAGATATGGGCTGCATAGGTTTTTTTTTTCTAATCAATTCCTTAACTGATTTTAATGTGAAATTTCCTTGTGGTGTGAGGGTCCATTTCCAACCATTCAATTTTAGTATTAAATGTTATTCAACAATCTTTTTTTCGTTTTACCAGTGCTGTCCAGTTATTTATATCTTCTTAAGCTGCTGCTTGCTTTGTTCTAAGTAATTTGCCCTCATGTATTTTGCCAAAAGGCTATCATTTTCAATCAGCCTCCACCAGACTTTGCAGTTCCAAGCAGTGGACATGTCCTGTAAAGTAATTATACCTAGACCTGCTTCTGCTTTTGGATAGCAAATTTCTTTCTATTTTCTCCAGTGAATTTTTCGTTTCCCATCTTTTTTTCCCCATAAATAATTTGCCATTTATGCTTCTAATTTATTTATGAATTTTTTCGGAGGGTGTATCACAAATAAAATATGTACCAGTGTACTTTGTAACACGTGCGAAATTATTGTGATCCGTCCTCCGAAACTTAATAATTCTTCTTTCCAACCCACTATTTTCTACCTTAGTTTATCTTGAAGCGGAGTTAAATATTTCTCTCTACGTCTACCTTCATAAATTGGGCAGCCTAAGTAAATTAATGCTCCCTTATTTTGTGAAAAGCCATTTATACTTTTGATTTTATTTATCAATTTTTCTGTAGCCTCTTTAGCCAGCATAAACTGGCATTTCTTTTTATTTACTACCTATCCTGTTTCTAATTCAAGTAACTGTATTAACTCCATTAGATTCATAATTGATTTTTTACTTGTGTTTGTGAAGATTATAAGATCATCAGCATAAGCTAGGCAGCCTATTCTCGGAGTATTTTTTGGTTGCCAAAAGGATAAAATTTTCCCTTCAGACATTCTTTTCTTTAAATTGAGAATAAGCAATTCCAAGTATATATCAAATAGTAAGGGGGAAAGCGGATCCCCCTGTCTTAGACTTCTTTTTGGTTTAAATTCTTCCCCTATATTTCCATTTATAATAATTCTAACCCAAACACTTGATATACATCTATATATTAAATCAATACATAATTCAGAAAAACCGTATTTTCTCAAAACATAACAAAGTGTGTCCCATTCCATCCTATCAAATGCTTTGGACAAATCCAGTTTGATTACTAATTATTACCTCTAGTTTTAGTTGAAATTTCTTTCATCATTTCTGATGCTAGCCTTATGTTTTCAATCATCAGTCTGTTTTTGATAAATCCTGTTTGCTCTCGTGATATTAATAATGGCAAAAATATCACTTAGTCTATTTTGAATGATTTTAGCTAAGATTTTATAAATCGCATTGCATAAAATTTTTGGTCTGAAGTCCTCACATATCTGTGGAGCTTCTTTCTTGGGAATTAAAACTATAAATGAGTTTGCCCAGGCTTTAGGAATATCTGCCCCGGCGAAAAAACTATAAATGATCTTCTTAACAATGGGTCAGTTTAGCTGGAAAAAATAGTTATTCCAGCCATCTGGTCCCGCTGCACTATCTTTATCAAGATTAAAAACAACCATTTTTACCTCTTCTTCTTCTGGGATCTTTTCCATCATTCGATTCGGTTCTTCTGTTATGGAAGTCCTGATCTCTTGTAGTAAAGTGCTTCCTTCATGAGGCATCTGTTCACACAAATGGACTTTAAAGAATTCCTCAAAAAGGGTTCCTAGTTGCTTTTCATCTTCTATCCATGTTCCTTCTTTATTTTTTAGACTTTTAATTTTATTTTTCTGGGTTTTTATTTTGCTCATATTATGAAAAAATTTAGTATTTCTATCACCATCTGCTAACCATTTAATTTTTGCTCTTTGTTTCAAGTATATCTCCTCCATGTGTAATTTTAAACTCAATTCAGCTTTAGCCTTATTTAAAACATGTCTGGTGACTTCTTCATTTTTATTATCATATTCATTTTCTAACTTTTCAACTTGTTCTTCTGCTTGTTTTATTTTTTTATTAATGTTACCAAAGACTTCCTTATTCCATGATTTTAAAAGTTTTTTTAGTCTATGTAGCTTGGTTATTAGAAACTGCATCGGTTTACCATGTGCTGGTTCCGTCCAAGACTCTTTAACCAGTTTTTCATATTCTTTATGGTTTCCCCACATATTTTGAAACTTGAAAGTTCCTGTGCCTCTCTTATTATTATGAATTGTTATGAGGAGTGAAGAGTGGTCTGAACAGGTTCTATTTAAATGTCTAAGCCCTGTAGACCCGTGTGAGGCTACCCACTTAGCATTACACATTACCCTATCCAGCCTTACCCAAATTGCTCCTCTTTTTCAATTATCTCCTTCTGTTCTACCAGCGCTTTCTAGTTACTCAAGGCCTTCTTCAGGTGCTGTTCTTAGTATCCTCTATATTTGGCTCTCATGTATTTAACCCAAAGACTATCACTCTCTTTTAATCTCCACCATCCTTTACAGTCCCAGGCAGTGGCCATATCCTGTAAATTCATTATGCCTAATCCTGCTTCCTCTTTTTGGTAGCAGATGTCTTCCCAATTTTTTAAGTGAATTTTATTTCTCCCTTCTCTTTTTCCCCCATAAGAAATTATCCATTTCTGCTTCTAATTTTTTAGTAAATTTCTTCGGAGGATGAATGACTGATAGAATATGTACCAGGGTGCTTTGTAGTACATGGGAGATAAGTGTAATCCTCCCCCCAAATCCCAGTAAGTCTTCTTTCCAGCCTGCAATTTTCTTTCACATTTTCTCCTGCAAAGGTGCTAGATATTCTTCCCTCAGTCTTCCCTCATATATAGGGTAGCCTAGGTATAATAAGGCACCTTTCTTGTGAGTGAAACCAATGATACTTTTAACCTTATTTATCACTTTCCCTTCAGTTTTATTTGCTAACATAAACTGACACTTCTTTTTTTTAACTACTTGCCATGTTTCTATTTCAAAGGTATGTAGGAGATTCATGAGATTTCTCAGAGAACTCCTGTTTGCATTCATGAAAATTATTAGATTATCCGCATATGCTAGACAACCTATTCTTGGGGTGTTTTTAGGTTACCTGAATGGGATGATTTTTCCTTTTGACATACTTTTATTTAAATTAATGATTAGTAGCTCTAAGTAAACATCAAAAAGTAAGGGAGACAATGGGTCCCCTTGCCTTAAGCTTCTTTTAGGCTTAAATTCCCCCCTTTCTTCCCATTTACGATGACTTTAACCCATACACTAGAGACACATCTGTATATTAAATCAATGCTTAATTCAGAGAAACCGAAATTCCTCAACGTAAAGCAGAGTGTATCCCATTCTACTCTGTCAAATGCTTTGGATAAATCCAACTTGACTACTAAATTATTCCATCTTGTTTTTAATGCTATCTCCCTCATCATTTCCGACGCTAGTCTTATATTTTCTATCATTTGCCTATTTTTAACAAATCCTGATTGTTCCTGGGATATAATAAATGGTAAGATATTACTTAGTCTATTTTGTAATATTTTCGATAGTATCTTATAAATGGTGTTACATAAGCTAATTGGTCTAAAATCCTCACATTTTTGTGGGGAATCCTTTTTTGGTATTAGCACGATGAATGAGGATGCCCATGCCTTAGGAATCTCTGCTCCTACAAAAAAACTTGCGATTGCCGAAACTAGATCATCTTTAATTATTTGCCAGTTTGATTGGAAAAAATAATTATTCCATCCATCTGGCCCTGCAGCGCTATCCTTATTCATGTTAAATACTACATTTTAAACCTCTTCCTCCTTAGGAATCCCCTCTATCATTTGATTTTGTTCATTAGTGATAATTTTCCTAATTCCTTTCATTAATGTGGTCCCTTCATGAGAAGCCTGACCACATAATTGTTTTATAAAAAATTCCTCAAAGAGAAATTCTATATGCTTTTCTTCTTCTATCCAAATTCCTTCATCATTTTTTATACCCTTTATTTTATTTTTTTGGCCTTTTATTCTGCTAATAGTAGGTAAAAATTTCGTGTTTCTGTCTCCTTCTTTTAACCATTTAATTTTTGCGCGCTACTTCCAATATATTTCCTTCATATGCAATTTAAGTCTCAAACTGCCTTTTGCCTTACTTTGTTCTTTCCTAATTTCCTCATTATTTGTATTCATATTCAAATTCTAACTTTGCCCCTTCCTCTTCCTCTAGCTTTATTTTGTTATTTAAATTCTCAAAAACTTCTTTGTTCCATATTTTTAAGCACTTTTTTAATATATGCAACTTAGCCATTAATGTTTGCATGGGCTTACCCGTCACAGGCTCTGAGCATGACTCTTTGACCAAGCTTTCAAATCCAATGTGTTTCGACCACATATTTTGAAAGTTGAAAGTGCTCGGAGCTCTTTGATTCTTGTGTACTATAATGAGCAGAGGGCTATGTTCAGAACAGGTTCTATTTAAATGGCTTAGCCCTGTAGCCCCGTATGAGTCTACCCACTTTGCATTACAAAGGACTCTGTCCAATCTAGCCCAAATCGCTCCTCTTTTCCGCCAATTATTGCACCATGTAAATCTTGATCCTGTAAAATCTACTTCTATTAAATTAACGCTAGTAATTGTGTCATTAAATTGTATCATTGCTACTATATCTGGAGTTCTTCCTCCTCTTTTTTTGTGTGTGCTTCTTATAACATTAAAGTCTCCCCCTATAATCCATGGAGTATTACGAGATGCGATTTCGTGCATCTCCTCCCATAATGCTAGTCTGGATTTTTTATCATTTTTCGCGTACACTACCGATATTATTTCTTATGCATTCCCATTTATTTTGAAATGAACTACCTGTTCTATGTCTTTTAGAATAACAATATCCATGTAATCATGCCACATGATCCATAGTTTACTATTCAAATTAGCAAACATGTTATTAAACCCTAGGATTTCACTGTATTTCCTTAGTTGATCTAGCTGGACCATGGGTTCTGCTATGACAACTATAGGGATTTTGTATATTTTTATTAATTTTTTCAGCCTATTAGTCGAGGGGTTATTAGCTACCCCTCTAATATTCTAGTAAAGACATCTATCAATTAAATCCTAATTTTGTTTGCAATCTAGTTGTGCATTTGCTTTCATATGTTTTGTTCAAATATTTCTTCATATTTCTCGGTGTCTTAACTATGTTAGGAAATGTGTGCGATATTTCATTATATTTTACCTGCTACCCTAGCTTCATAGCCATATTTTTCATGGCCTCCATGGCTTGCTCCCTAGTGAGCTTGCCCCAATCCTCCTCATAGATTGCTAGATTATCCTTTACCTTCTCCATGGGAGCTTCACGGCTTTCTTCATCTATACCTAAAGGAGGACAACTGAATATATCTGAATCTTCTAGGTAATCAAGAAGATCATCTTCTTGCCAATTATAATCCTCTATTCTTTCTTTTAAAACTCTCATGGTTTTAGCTTTTTTCCCCCTCACCCTTTTGCTTCTCACCTCTTCCCATCCTTCATTGTTTTCCACCTCTTCCTCACCTTCAAAGCTCATTTCTATTTCTTGTATATTTGCTAAATTGCTATTCAAGCTTCCTAGCTTCACTTGTTGGAAGTTCACCCTCTCTCTCCTACTTTCCCCTCCCTCCTCACCTAAGCCATTGTCTTCCTTCCCAGCTGACCTCTCTCTTGCTCCTTGCAGAGCCCTCTCCTCCTTCCTTATCCATCTTTCCACCTTCCTTCCTCTTCCTTCCAGTCTCTGCCCTTTACCTATGTCCTCCATCCCAGCCCTACATTCTTCAATGCCGTGCCCTATCCTTTTACATTTTAGGTAGTATGCAGGCATGTATTCGGGTATGGCAGTTTGCCAAAACCCATCCTCCTGCTCATCTTCTCCACTAGATATCCATATCTGTTTCGGAGGCTGTTTAATAAGGTTGCATTCTACACATACACGGGCAATACTTGGCCTTGTCATGGCCACAGTTGCTTCATCTCGAAGCATAGGCTTCCCCAAGCAAGAAGTGATAGAGTGAAGAGCAAGGGGGTTGAATAAATGTAATGGAAGATTCGGCAAGGAAAACCATACCGGGGCTAGAGGCACCTCTTCGAGTGGGCTGAAGTTTTTCGTCCACCTCAGTACGCGCATGGGGTAGCCATCCACTTGCCATGATGCTCGGTGCCATGATCGATAAAAATCAAGCTATGAAGAACACTGTAGAAAGACGTGCTTAGCATCGTAATCAGCAAACTTAACCCTTCCCGTGAGCTTTAGCGAGGAGAGGAAGTGTTGTATGGCATTAGCGTTCGGTCTTCCATGAGAAAATTTCCCTATGAGTATCTGTTCAAATGGTTCCAGGAACTTCACCATTTCGTGCCTTGAGAAGTTAACAACGGACTCCCGTTTTTGTTCCCGAAACACCGTGAGAGAGGCGCGGTCCCTTTTACTATGGCAGCAAATGACTTATTATTTATTAATAAGTCCTTCTCCTCCATTTGTAGCTTGAAAGGGCTTGAGAATGAGCAAGATTGGCGATTTTCTCTCTCTAGAAAATGAGATTTTCTCTCTCTAGAAGTTGAGAGCGTTTTTTGAAAAAAATACAAAAATTGATTTCCCTTTTCTCCTTTTTCTATTTATTCTCCTTATTCTCCTTATTCTCATTTTCTCCCTATTCTCATTTATCTCATTTTTCATCTTTTTCTCCTTATTCTCATTATTCTCATATTTGTCCTTTTTCTCCTTATTTTCCTTATTCTCCTATTTCTCCTTATTGTTCTTATTCTCTTTTTTCTGCTTATTCTCTTTTTTCTCCTTATTCTCCTTTTTCTCCTTTTTCTCCTTATTCACCTTATTCAGCATTTTCTCTTTTTTCTCCTTTTTCTCCTTTTTCTCCTTTTTCTCCTTATTCACCTTATTCAGCATTTTCTCTTTTTTCTCATTTTTCTCTCATTTCTCCCTTTTCTTATTTTTATCATTATTCTCCTTATTCTGCTTATTCTCTTTATTCTCCTTATTCTACTTATTCTCCTTATTCTCCTTTTTCTAATTATTCTCCTTATTCTCATTATTCTAATTTTTCTCATTTTTCTCCTTTTTCTCATTTTTCTCCTTTTTCTCATTTTTCTCATTTTTCTCATTTTTCTCCTTATTCTCCTTTATTCTCTTTTTTCTTGTTTTTCTCCTTATTCTCCCTATTCTCCTTATTCTCCTTTTTCTCATTATTCTCCTTTTTTATCCTTATTCTCCATATTCTTCTTTTTCTCCTTTTTCTCCTTATTCTCCTTATTCTCTTTTTTCTCCTTATTCTCCTTATTCTTCATATTCTTCTTATTCTCATTATTCTCCTTATTCTCTTTATTCTCCATATTCTCATTTTTCTCTTTATTCTCATTTTTCTCTTTTTTTCTCCTTATTCTCCTTATTCTCGTTTTTCTCCTTATTCTCCATATTCTCCTTATTCTCCTTATTCTCATTATTCTCCTTATTCTCCTTATTCTCCTTATTCTCTTTATTCTCCTTATTCTCCTAATTTTCTTTTTTCTCCTTTTTCTCATTTTTCTCTCATATTCTCCTTATTCTCCTTTTTCTCATTATTCTCAATTTTCTTCATTTTATCATTATTATCCTTTTTCTCCTTATTCTCCTTATTCTCCTTATTCTCCGTATTCTTCTTATTTTACTTATTCTCTGTTTCTCCTGTTTCTCCTTATTCTACTTATTATCCTTATTCTCCTTATTCTCTTTTTTCTCATTTTCTCATTTTTCTCCTTATTCTCCTTTTTTCCTTATTCTCCTTATTCTCAATTTTCTCCATTTTCTCATTTTTCTCCTTTTTCTCCTTATTCTACTTATTCTCCATTTTCTCCTTTTCTCATTTTTCTCCTTATTCTCGTTATTCTCCTTATTCTTTTTTTTTTTAGAAAATTTGTTTTATTATAATCAAAGCCCTCTCTTTTGGCGGAGGAATACCATTTTTACAAACTATACTCTACCCTTTCCCCTTTTACATCCATCCTTTAATCTACAAACAAAATAAAACACAATCAAAATAAGCTTTCAATAATGCATTTTTGGTATTTGCTCTTTATTAAATTTGCTAAAGATTACTGTTTGCGTGGAGTTATTCCAGTGGTTGTATCATCCTGTCTTCTATTCTGGATGTAGCCATTCGTGTCATGTATGCTTAAAGAGTAAACTTTTAAGCTTCAATTTGAGACTGGGAGGATATCTTTTCAAATCTTGTATGATGTCCATCTTTGCAGCTTTAATTCACTATCCCAAGAAAGCTCTAAAAGACGGCTATAATACATACGTATTCAGGGCATACAGACCCTTTTTACAAACTCAACAGAGAGCTTCAACTATTCTAAACTTTAGGTATTTCCAGACTTTAAATCTGCCAAAAAAGAGAAATATACAGTTCCCAAGTTATTTCTTACCCTCTTGAATAAAGCATTTTGATCGCATGAGTGTCTGATTTCATTCTCTTTTTTTCCAGCTTCCATACTCTACCAGCCTTTCCTTATTATGTTCTCCTTTATAAGATTAACATACACATACAAAACCTATCAAACATCAAACACGCACAAAACAAACAAATAGAAGTATAAACATCCAGCAGCCATCTTTTTATCAGCTCTTCTTCCACCTTGCGTCTGTCTAACAAAGAAAAACAAAGAAAAAACCAGAAAAACATAGTCCTATTTGCACAATCCACTTATGCACATTCCTTCTTCCATGTCCATTACTGCTGTTGCTTTTTCATGCTATACCTGGATCTGTTAGACTGCAAAACACACGCTAGTACAATACTTATAACCGCACATATCTAAACCCTTTAATCCATCCCACATGACCTGGGTGGATATCCGGGTTAAGGCTATGCTTTAATTGTTCGAATATATGGATATTCCATCTTATCCATTCTTATTATACCCTTGTATCTATCAGGGATCAAATCCTTTATATATTCACCATGTTTATTATTTTTCCCTTCTTTAGCCAGTTTATCAGCTAAAGCATTTGCTTCCATGTATATATGTTTGATAAAAGTGTTTAACGATAATGCTAGATGGCCGAACTCTTCTAATTCATCTTCGTATTTCCATAAAGTCTTTTTTTATTTATCATATCTACCACAGTTTGAGTCCGACTGAATGTCTATATTTCTTAGTCCTCTAGAGAGACACGCCCTCAAACCATCTCTTAATGCTAAGATTTCTGCATGAAGTGCAGAAGAGGTTTTGTAACTCCTTGAAAAGGCTAAAATGAGGTGACCTCTAAAATTTCTAATCACGTCTCCTCCTACTAAGCCTATATTTCTATCAAAACTACCATCGGTATTTAAGGAGAGCCTATCTAATGGTGGGTTTTCCCACTTAACTCCTATACTTTATTGTGATCTTTTCATAGTAACCGTAAGATTCCAAAAATTTTAAATATCATTATTTAGAAAATTAGTCTGGACTGTTATCAGGCAAGCTTCTGAAGTACTTATTAATTCTCTCTTTATAGCTTTCCAGATGTCTTCCACCGACATTCTCTTACCTTCATATCTACTGTTATTCCTGGCCTTCCATATACACAAAATAGCAATATGAGGTATATTATTTTTAACCCATTTTTGTAATGAGTTTCTCATGTACGCTATATACCATTTTTGAAGTCTATTTCTAAGAGGGATGCATTCGTGCTTTATACCCATTTCTAATTCTAATTTTTTTCCAAATTTCTAAAGCTATCTTTCCTTGTGAAAATAAATGATCTATCGATTCAATTTCCTGAAAACAGCATTCACACCTAGAGGGAAGTTGAATACATTTCTTTTTTATATTCACATCTATTGGAATAATATTAGAGAGAACTTTCCATGTGTTAGTTTTAATTTTTTGAGAGATATCATTATTCAAGGTCCACTTAATTAGTGAAAGCTCTTCCTCTCTATTTCTCACTTTATCTTTGATGGTTTTGATAGAGAATTTCCATCTACACTCAATGTCCATTTCCAGCCACTTTTAGTGAGCTTAGAATATTTTTCTACTATCTCCCTTTGTTTAAGCATTTGCATCCACACTTGTGAAGCTCTACTCTTTTTTATTTCTTTGTTCGTATCCCCATCTTTGCAATATTTGGCCCTTATAAATTCTGCCCATAAACTATTATTTTCTTTAAGCCTCCACCATCTTTTACAAGCCCAAGCTTTGGCAAGATCATTCAAATCTATAAAACCCAGCCCTGCTTCATGTTTTGGAAAACAGTGTTCTTTCCATTTTTTCCAGTGAAGCTTATTTTTACCTTTATATGTCCCCCACAGAAAACAAGCCATTTCTTTTTCAATTCTTTTTTTATCAAGGGCTGGTAATTGAGTGGAACATTAGGTTTTGCATGACTACGCTTTGAAGTACATGTGTGATTAAGGTTATCCTGCCGCTCATAGATAGCATTTCAAACTTCCATCCTGCAATTCTATTTTTGATCTTTTCGAGTAAGAATTCAAAGTATTCTGACTTAACTTTTCCTACATATAAAGGGCAACCCAGATATTGAATTGCTCCTTTTTTCTGTGAGAAACCTGTTATATTCTGTCCTAATCTCATAGGAGCTTTTTTAGATATCATAAAATGACACTTTTTGCTGTTTATTTTTTGACCCGTTTCTTCCTCCATTACTCTCAACAAATTCATCAGGTTTTGAAGGGATATAGCACTACCATTAGTGGAGATGTACTACATCATCTGCATATGCAAGACAACTCACCATGGAAGTACCTTTTGGTTGGCTGAAGGCGCCTATTTCACCTGTGCCAATTTTGTCTTTGAGATTGACAATAAATAGCTCTAATAAATATTAAAGAGTGAGGGAGGAAAGAGTGTCACATTGTCTTAGTACTCTAAGCGGCTTAATATCTCTTCCTAGCTCCCTGTTTACTAGATTTAATCCATGAGCTTGATACATCTGATTATTAAGTCTATCCAAGTCTCCGAGAAACCCATCTTTCTCATGGTGAAACAAAGGATATTCCATTCTACTTTATCGAAAAGCTTTAGATAAGTCTAAATTTATGTCCTCTAACTTTTTTGCCTATAACTTTAATCATTTCATTAGCTAAGCAAATATTTTCCTTATTAAGCCTATTTTTCATGAAGCCTGATTACTCTTTCGAATAATTTTAGGAAGGACAGAAGTTATCTGTTTTGCAATAATTTAGACAGAATCTTATGTATAGAAATTACATAACTTAGGTCGTCTGAATCATCTACCTTTTGTGGATTGTATGTCTTGGGAATTAGCACCATATATGTTCTACTCCATTTCTTGCTTATTTCCGCTCCTTAAAAATCCATTTAATAGCATTGAAAGATCAGATTTTATGGTAATCCACATTTTTGGTAGAACTCATTGTTTCATCCGTCTGGACCCGGGGGCACTATTTCTGCTCTAAGGTAATTAACAATGGATTGTGATACGAGCATGTTTCTACTTAAATGTCTCACAGCCGTAGTTCCATAACTTTCTAACCATTTCACATTGTATAAAACTCTCTCTAGTCTTGCCCATATAGTGCCTTTATTTTTTCCTGTTATTGCACCAGGTATAGTGAGCCTAAAAAGTTTAGGTTCCATCAACTGGCCTTTGATATAGCCTCATTAAAGTGTGAAATGCACTAGTGCTAGGGGAATTACCTCCTTTTTTCTCCATGGCCTTTCTTATTATGTTAAAATCACCTCCTATTATCCATGGTTTATTCAAACTTGATATTTTAGCCATACTAGTTCAAGCTCGTTTGTACCTTCTTTAGTAAATTTAGCATAGACTACCGAAATTACTTTATCTCGGGCATTATCTAGACTAAATTTATTATTTTATCCGTCTCATCCAATATATTTATATTAAATTTATTTTTTCAAAATACCAAATTTTACTATTATTATTATTAGAAAATACATTCTCAAAGCCCAGGACTCCTTTGTATGATCTATTTGAACATTATTCACCATAGGTTCAGCAAGCATTATAAGAGAAGAAATATATAATTTTATCATTTTTTTAATTCTTTTTATTGTGGAAGGGTTTGCAATACCCCTAACATTCCAGTAAAAGAATTTTAAAATTATGGTTTTTTTAATCTAAGATCTAGTGATGCACTTTGAATCATATGTTCTATTTAGGTGTTTTTTTCTGTTCCTTTACTTTTTATAGCACTAGTATTTTCTATTTTGTCTTCTTTCTACGCCCTTCCTAGTTGTATGGCCATAATTTTTATTTCTTCCAAGGCCATTCACTGTTGCCCATTTTTATCCTTAAATCTATGTATATCGATATCATCCTTTTGGATTTTATGCATTCATTTTCTTCCTCTCCTTGTTTTAAGTTATATTACTACTCGCACCTCTATTTCCTCATCCGAGCTATTAACTTCTTCCACTGCCCATATTCCTACTCTCCTCCCTTCTAATTCTGTTATCAACCTGCTGCCCAGAAACCTTTTGTTTTATTTCTTCAATTTTCATAATTAAATCATGTTTTTATTTTTATCCTCTCCCTCTACCTATTCCTTCTCTTCTATCCTAGGAGGGACATCTCGGTTAGTTCCAGGCTAGTTCCTTCATCGTTTAATTTCGCTCAAGAGCATGAGGTTTTTAATTCTGTATTACACTATTTCCTTCCCCTTCCATGTAAAGTCTGAGTACTGCCTACTTCTTCATGTTTTTTGTTGACAATACAGCGATTACAACCATGTCCAAGCTTCTTACAGTATGTGCATAGTGAGGGAGGAACTCTGGAATTATATCTTGCCAAACCATCTCCATTCTTAGAGCCTATCCATATTCGCTGAGGTATATGATTCAACAAGTTGATTTCTATGCACCGGCGAGCAATACTCGGGCGAGAGAGAGTAGAGTGGCACCATCAAGAGAGGGGTGCCGACTACTTGTTTAATGTGATAGAGAGCAAATTTATCAACAAGAGAATGAGGAGCATGGGAAGGAGGAACCATATCGGGGCCAATGGGGATTCCTGGTTGGTTGAAATCGGGTGTCCACGTGAAAGCTAGCAAGGGTAGCCCATGATATACACTACTCCTTTCAACCAGATTCTATGGAAGTTCTCTTCTGTAAAGAGCTGCACGAGTATGTGCTTCGTATCAAGGATTCCTATTTTTATCAGACTTTGAGCTTCTACGAAGCATAGAATGCCATTATATCTTAAACGCTAGGAAGCCTGTGTGAGAATTTTCCCACCAGTGTATATTTGTGAGGTTCAGTGAGGGAAGCCATGTCCTGTTGGGGAAAACTCTATCGAGTTCCCCGTTTTTTTTTCCAGAAAATTCCGAAGAAGATGATGAATGAAGCGTGGTAATTATTAAATGTTGAGAAAATGATTTCCCATTCATTAAGAAATCCGCTTGCTCCCATTTTTTGCTTGATAAGCTACTGCTTCACTGAAAATTATTGTTTCTCTCTCTAAAAATTGTCTCTCTCTAGAGCTTGAGAGAGCAATTCAAGAGAAAGCCTGTTCTTATTTTTCTTATTCTTCTTTATTCTCTTTATTCTCCTTATTCTCCTTATTCTCCTTATTCTCCTTATTCCTCTTATTCTCCTTCTTCTCTATTCTCCTTATTCACTATTCGCCCTTATTCTCTTTCTCCTTTTCTCCTTATTTCTCCTTATTCTCCTTTATCTCATTTTTCTTTTTTCTCCTTTTTTCCCTTTTTCTCCTTTTTATAATTTTTCTCATTTTTCTTTTTTTTCCTCCTTATTCTTCTTTTTCTCTTTTTTCTCCTTATTCTTCTTTTTC
>JAREIK010001575.1:750284-815525 GCA_029783825.1 Sapria himalayana | reverse complement strand
TAAATCATAATGTCCAACATCACAAATCCATAATGGGTCCAACATCACATATAACATCATATATATGTTCTTGACGGAGACCTTTCAATCCTTGTTTGATTGTATGTGGTCGATCGGGACAATCATTTATTATTAAGTTCTAGACTTTTACGACTTAATTTTTGCGACAATCTCTGCAATTGATCTGTGACGAGCTTTCCACATGATGCGATCCTCCAATTGTGAACCACTTTTCTCCTTCGGCGTGATCACAGACATACAGTACGCAGACATCCCCGACGGCCGGTCATTCAATGGAGTTCCGCGCTACTACCTGCACAGCATACACGTGCTGCGGAGGGCGATTCAATGCTGGAACAGGCAAAAGAATCTCATGTTCGCCATCAACCTGGGCGATATAGTGGACGGAAAATGCCGGCGAGACAAATCCGCTTCCTCTGTCGCAAAAATTCTTAGTGAATTCGATAAGTTTAACGGTTCCGTTTATCACGTAATCGGAAATCACTGCCTCTACAATCTCCCTCGCGTCAAATTACATCCTATGCTAAAGATCCCGAATCGGGAATGTCGCGCTTACTATGATTTCTCACCAATCCCTGGATATCGTTTTGTTGTGATTGACGGGTATGATATAAATGCCATTGAAGAAACTCGAGATGATCCAAAGAGTTTACGGGCTTCACAGTTTCTCGAAAATAACCCTAATTCAGATAAGAATAGTCCGGAGGGATTGGACGGTGTGGAGAGGAGGTTTGTAATGTTTAATGGAGGAGTTGGGGAAGAACAGATGTATTGGTTAGAGAACGTGCTTAAAGAAGCTACTGCGGCCATGGAGAAAGTGGTGAATCTGTTTGCCATCTTCCTTTATATCCAGGCATTTCTTCTCTGCTCAAAGGTGCCCTGCTTTGGAATTATGATGAAGTAATGGGTTTGATTCATAGCTATCCCTGTGTTAAGATATGTTCTATCAGGGCATGATCAACAAGGAGGATATGCCCTTGATCGCCATGGAATTCCATCACAGCTCATTTGAAGCTGTTGTTGATGCTCTCCAGGCACTGATTCATATGGATGCGTGGATGTCTACAATGATAGGATATTGCTCAATGGTGTTGACAAGATGAAGAACACATGCATGATCTTTTGAACATACTTTTTCAAACACCAAATCACCACGGTAAGCTGTTTATAGTCTCACAGTGGAAAGTGATTCAACTCACAACAATATTTGCAAACTTTCTTATCCTTACCCAACTGCCAACCAAATTTTTGGGAAGCGTAGTTGATTGAAGTGAAGCAATCCCATGAATTATCCCACGGAATAGCTTCTGGATGAATGAAATATAAAATTCAACTTTTCCCAAAAATTCATATCTACATAGAACACTTCAGAAACCTTCAATGTAGCATATTTCTTGCCAAACTATGGTTGATTATATGCCACAAGTTTAATTTTGATCATTATATGATTGTTGGATTTGATTATTGGTGAATCTATGCGGTAAACAAATAATGTCGTGAAAGAGGCTAGGCATCTTCACATATGCTTACTTAGGGGAATGCATACCTAGGGGGCATCTTCACATGTGGCATACTTTGGGGGGATGCATACCTAGGGGCATTTCACTTGTACATGCTTAGGGGGATGCATACCTAAGGGCATCTTCACATGTGTATACTTAGGGGCATGCATACCTAGGGGCATCTTCACATGTACATACTTAGGGGGATGCATACCTAAGGGCATTTTCACATGTGCATACTTAGGGGCATGCATACCTAGGGGCATCTTCACATGTGCATACTTAGGGGGGTGCATACTTAGGGGCATTTTCACTTAATTTTCATGACTCCTATGGTTTATTGTCACAAGTTCATTGTCATTTTTTGTGATTATATATGGCACAACTCTTTCATCCCATTTTCGAGACTCCTATGGTCTTATCTAGTTGATTTAGGAGCTAATAGTTATGTTAGATAATTTTCCTAACTTAATGTAGTGAAATACGCTAGGCATCTTCACATATGCAGACTTAGGGGGATGCAAAATTATCATGCCTAATTAGAAACTTTTTTTTTTCATAGTTTGTTAAAAAATTTCTTCTTTAATTTAGTTTTTTAAAAAAAGTAATGTTTCAAAAAAAGATTTTTTAAAAGAGATTTATAAAAAAACTTCTATCTAATTAAGAAGGTGTATCTAAGTGTCTAGAGTGTTGGCATCTTGGTTGCATTCCATTTTTAATAATTTTGAGTCAAATATAAGATTGTGTTCTAGAAAAAATATTTGGGCATTTTTATTTGCACCACTATGTAACTTGAATATGAATGAGAAAGAATGATATTTAAGTGAAGGATATATTAAGTAATTAGTGGCCGAGGAATAGATGATGTGAATTTAGTGGGAATTGAATGAAAATTTTGACATAGATGCCCTTCTCATTTTTTGTCATTTTTTTTTTAAAATCTCAAATAACTTTGTAAGTTATCTTTCTTGCCCCTGCTACTCTTACTTTTCATTATCTACTTTTTTCCACCATCTTTCTCTCCTTTGGCTCCCTCTCTCCTTCCTTCTCACTATCACTCTTCCTCATCTCCATCTCTAACCCCCTACTTTTCTCTTTTACACTCACAGGTCTTGTCTAACCCCCCCCTCTCCTCTTTTTCTTTCTTGACCCCATCTCTCACCCTCCCTCCACCTTATTTTTTTTCTCTCCTTCCCTCTCTTCCTCTCTCCCCACCATTTCTAACCCTCACCACCCTCTTTTTAAAATATAATAGTGATATATGTGTGTATATATATATATATATTCATGACTTATATAACAAAAGTTCATGTTATATATATTGTGATATACATATACACAAGAAAGCAATAAATGCTATAGAAGCTAAAATGTAATTGTGGGTGGGTAAGAGATAAAGAGAGAGGGAGATATGAGAGAAAGGAAGGATAGTGAGGAAAGAGAGTGTGTAGAGAGAGGAAGGGGGAAAATAAAGAGGAAGAAGATAAAGTATAAGATTTCCTCTAAATAGAGTACGAAACTTGTTCTTAGATTACCTCTCAGTGTATGTTGGTGTTAACTTTAATCTAAATATTCACTTGATTACAAGTGCTAATAATCTCTAAAATAGATTTAAAGTACGTAAATTTTTTTCATATATTATAGTAAGTGAATAATTACATCAAAATGAATATATCAAGGAGAATCTAAGAAATAATTATTTATGTGGACTGCATATACTAGATTTAGATAGTTAAATATATTTTCTTAAATTTAGATAGTTTGATTATTATTAGATAGTTAAATTTTTTTAAGATTTCTTATAAGTAGTAGAGTTATCTAGAGATATAATACTAAAAGTAAAGTTAGGAAGATATATCTAATAGTAAAAGTAACTTCTATACAAAAAAAATCTTGATTTTTTAAGATCTTTCATCTGAAATTGCGTATGATAAAACTAATTGAGTTGAGTCAATATATTTTCTTTCATAATTAGAATGATATTCATGTAAATATTCAGTAAAATTGCACTACTATTTGTGTACTTCTAAAAAAAAAAATTTAACATATTTGTGTAATTCAAATAAGATGAATATCTATAAAAATCTTATATATTAGGCTCCTTGTGACTACATTAGCATATATAATATTTTTTAATTTATAAATTATATCTAATTATGTTACTTAAAATTTAAGTGGTTATTTTAATTTAGTTATTTATCTCTTTCTGAAGGTTGTCGTGAATCAATGTATTCATCACTTTTACTTGATGTATCATCCAACTATGAGATATTATAAGAAATACAAGAATTCATATCAATATCATTTTGTCACCAAGCAAAAGTATCTTGGTAGTCCATACCAAAAGTTTGAGTAAATTTTACAATTTTAAGTTTTATCTTAAAATGATCTATTTTTTCATTTTGATATCTCTTCATAATGAACACACACATACAATTAATAACATATATTCTAGTAAGGCATGATGTTAATTTCTAAGTTTTATTAGAGTAGAGGATATATATTTATTTCATCATTGTCTGATGCAATCCTGAATGAAATGATATTTCAAAAAGAGATTTAAGTATGTTAGTATCATAAATAAAAGTAATGAAAGAATAAAAGAAAGAACTAAAACAAGATCATAACAAAACCTTTGTCCATTTCGAAGAGTAATTGGATGCTCAAAGTTAGAACAACTAGTTATGGGTTCTTCTAGTTTTGGTAGGTTTATTTTTGATTTGTGTAGGTTGTGTATGTTTTTATCTTTTGGTATAGAATTTAAGTTCTGGATGATCAAGTTTCATAGTTATCAACTCAAATTGAGTCTATTATGGCGAAGACTTGTAGATTTCTATGTCATTTGGGTTTAAAGGATAACTCTTTACTAGGAAAATCTTATTTAGTTCCATACAAATAGTATGATTTAAATTCTATTCAAGTAGTTATCAACTCAAATTGAGTATATCAACTCAATTTAAGTTCTTTCAATTTAATATGATTTAAATCCACTGGCAGATATAATTCTATACAAGTAGTATTATACTTAATACCAACATGCTCATATAAAGTTAATGAGCGATTCTCTATAGTAATTGATAGTCTTGGCAATGCTACAAGTAAGGAAGAATGAGTAATGTATAAAGATAGAATCATTGGATTCACACTCTCTATGCTCGTTAAAAAATGAGTTTTGATAAAAAAACATCTATATTTTTAATATCTTATTTAGTCTCTAATACAAAATATTTATATTTTATTGATGACTTGATTATCAAATAAAGATATATTTTAAGATCCTAAATATTAATTTGTTACATCCTAAAGACTAATTGAGGTCAATAAATAAATCTAAAATTTGATGAGACATGCTAAATAATGTCTATAGGATTTATGATGCTGAAGGATAAATACTGAGAAAGGAAAGAATAAAGTAGTCTAAATTAGATATTTAGAAATTGGAACACTTTTATTGATTATAATGATTCAGAAATTGGAACACTTTTATTGATTATAATGATTCAGAAATTGGAACACTTTCTAAGTAGAATTATTCGAATAGTTTAAATTGAATATTTATTTATCATTTAAGTAATTTTTTTATGTTGGGGTATACTAGTACTAGAATCTTGATGTATTGAATTCTATGATGCATATAGTAAATGTTAAATTAGTTTGACATATATTATATTTCATTATGACTACTCAATTTTTTAATATTTTTTTCAAATAATTTTTTTATCATCTTATAAAAATTTTAAAAAATTGAAAAAGTATGTGTTTATCTTTATATATATATATATATATATATATATATATATATATATATCAAGTAATTATCAATAAAAGTAATCAAATATCAAAAAATTTCTCTGATGATATCTTTAATAGGTTCTCATATACTTTAGTGTATCAATCGAATGAGTTGTTACTTAAGTCATATTGATATAAGATAGTAAATTGTAGTAAGTTAATGTAACTAACATGTCTCATACTTAAGTCAAAATATTTAAAAAGTTATGGTAAAATATTTTTAACTTAGTTAATGATGAGTAACCAAATTTAGTATATACAAACAAAAAGTTGAATATACTAAATATCTAGAATTCAATTTTATTGTGGAATAAAGAACATATAATCCATCTTGCTAAATCTGAAATTTAATCTTTCTCAAAGTGTTCTGATTGTGTAGTAGAAGTGTCAACTAATTCAAGTGGCCCAACTCGAAATGAGGCATAGCATGACTCGGTTTAGAGTTATGTCCAGACCTCCCTTGTGCTTGCTTGTGGCATGACTCATGCTAGGCACGGCTTGCTGAATTTAGCATGACATGTAGAATATGAACCAACATGAACATGCATGGCTCGGTTTGACACATGCTTGCTATGCTGACACATTTATAAAATTGGTGCTTACATTCATGTGCTCCATTTTGAATTTGTAGCCATTTTTGGCAACGAGTGCCTTCCAAGAGTGACAACATATAGGTAAATACAAATATATAATAATTAAATTTTATAAATATATAAAAAATATTTATAAAATATTGATAAAATTATGAAAATTATTTTAAATTTATTGAAATAGTTCAAAAAATTCAAAACATTTAAAAATACATAAAATATATATTGAATTATTTTGTGTGTAATTAAAACATAATTTATTTAATTTAGTATATTAAATAATACAAAATAAATGATATATATATATATATATATATATATATATATATATAAAATGATTTTTCAATATCTATATTTTTTATATTTAATTGTCACATAAATGATATACAAAATTTTGTTTGAAATATTATAATGATATTAGTATAATTTTAGATTTAATTTAAAAAATATATAAAATAAAATAATTAGAATTACTTAATTTATTAAAATGTTATTTTAATATTAATAAAGATTAAAATCTTAATATGCATATATAATTATATCTAGAGGTGTCAAACGGGCAGTGCCTGGCCTAGCCCGGCACGGGCCTGCTGCCTGAAATCCACAGGGTTCGGTCTGGTTTGGCCCAGTTTGGGTCGGGTCAAAATCCTAATTTTTTAAAAAAATTATGGTTTCGGAGCACGCTACAGTGCTACCATGTTGCCGTCGCTCTTTTGGGGCTTGGCTAGCCTCTCCAATCGGGTGTCGGCTCGTCGTGACCATGCTCAGTACGTGGTCACACGTATCGTGGCCCCGTGCTAGGCCCTCATTCCTTGTCTGACACGACATGCTGGCTGAAATCCCTCGGCTCGGCATGGCCCGATCGGGGTAGAGGGTCCGCACGGCATGCGCCCAAGCACGGCACTGTAGTGTACCGTGCAGGGCCAGGCACAACTGAATTGTGCTGTGCCTCATGCAGTCCCGACCCATTTGTCACATCTAATTATATCTGGCCAAATAGCCCACATGATAAGTGAGATGTTTTGCAACTCTTAAGTCTAGGGTTTGAATCCCATGTCGATTTCATCAAAAATGTTTTCTAAGTATGTGCATAGTAAAGGGCATGTTCTCTAAAAATTAGTCAATAATTTGGTTCACTGGTCCATCCGCTTGTCTTGCTTGTTATAGCTCAGTTCGATGGGATATTGGCCCAATCATCATAACTAGACCAATCTTGTGATTAGTTGACAATTGGATCGGTCTGTAATGTCTATTTTTCTCATCCATGATTATCATTGATTTCTAATAGTTTGAATTTAAATGAAAATCTTGAAAGAATAATTGAACACATTATGTGCATGGTTTCAACTTGAACACACACACACACACGCATTGTACATGATGAGATAACTTAAAAAAAGAATAATTGACATTTAGTTGAGATGTTTTAGATATTTGTACTACATATATATATTTTTGTGTTATTAAAAAAACAATTGATACTAGATTGAGATGATGATAACACTTTATTTCATTAAAATGTAACTAGATTTTTTTCATTAAAAAAACAATCTAGTATTTTTTTATTTATTTTTTGTTTTAATATGTATAAGTGCACCCATTATGTGCATGGTTTCAACTTGAACACACACACACACACACACGCATTGTACATGATGAGATAACTAAAAAGAATAATTGACATTTAGTTGAGATGTTTTAGATATTTGTACTACATATATATATATTTTTGTGTTATTAAAAAAACAATTGATACTAGATTGAGATGATGATAACACTTTATTTCATTAAAATGTTACTAGATTTTTTTTGGAGAGAAGCAATGTAAATATGACCATAAATTTTTTTCAATCAAATATCATTTCTTGTTCCCTCAACTCATATTAAGTATTAATTTTTATATCAAATATATTTTAATGAAATATATTTACACTTAAGATTTTTCGATGTATTTATTTTATTCATGATTTTTTTTGGATACCCTGATTCTTTGGATACTCTAATTCTTAGAAGGGATACAAATGCTACTCACTATAGGCCTTAGAATTGTAATAAGTGTAAATATGATGTTTATTGATGACAAGTCTTTCTTTAGGGACTCAATGAAAGAGAATGCAACCTTGGATGCTGTGGTGATAGAGTTGTTGTTCCATTGGAGACACGTCTTAGTTTTAATTTGGTTTCCTAAATGGAATGCTTGATCAAGTTGTCTTCATATGTCATAGTTTAGTTGAAGAATGATGATCAAGTTCTGAATTTTTCAAGGCTAGAGTAAAAAATACAAATCAATGAGTTTACTCTCAAAAATATGTATTTGGATGTTCAACTAGATTTAGTAAACAATTAGAGGATCAACTTGGTTGTTATTATCTATTGTGTATATTTAATTTTTTTTCATAGTCTATTAGATGTTCATCTTATAGAAATTTAAATTAATGTCTAAATAAATAAATAAATAAATAAATATTAAATATATTTAAGTAAAAAATATTATTTGTGGGAATAGGTGCACACATCATCCACTATTGTGTCTTGGCTCCTTGGTAGATATAGAGCCTTTCAAAATTATGATCACAATCATTATTTTCTACTATTTTCTATGATATGGTAATAAATATAAAGGTCATATCTAATGTATAAGGCTCATATTTAGCTTGAGGTCTAGAAATATTAATATCTTAACAATCTTATCTTTAAAAGTATAAGAATATATTAGAAGAGGTTTGAGCCTGATACCCAATACCCTTAGATGAATGTATTCGACATTGTACCAAGACACGACCTTTAATATATGCACACAATATGATAATTTCTCATTTAATCAATTATCATAATATTATTTTCACTCAAATATTTTTTAAATTTTATGTTTTAAAGATACAGTATAAAATAAATACATTAACTAAAACAATACTTAAATTATATTCATGCTCTATAGTACAAATAATTGATATATATATATATATATATATATATATATATATATATATATATATAGATCATGGTGTAACATATTTGGATTCCACATGCAACTAAAAAGAGAAAAAAAAAACAAATTTTTGTAAGATGAGGGAAGAACATAGACTTTTAAAATTCAAGAATTTTTTTTTTTTTGAAAATATCAAACATTTTAGTGAAAGCTCCGTGTTAACAATTCTAAAAGTATTTTTGGGTTTCTAATAAGGACTCAACTTTTTTACATTATATTTTCTAACTTTTTTACTTTTTGTTAAATGTATTTTTTTTTTTTTTTTGATATTTTTCTTTGATTTCTTCCCACAGAAGCACGAATATTCAATATAAATTCACAACTTGATCATTGTGATATTCCTAGAATTTCATTAAACTACACAATAAGAAAAGTTGACTCAGCAAGGTCAATGACACGTGAGAGAGCAGCAACCTTTTGGCTGCAATCATGGTTCTCATCATTAGGAATGCCATCAGCAACAATTTCAGGCCCAACTTGAAGCCGAGCAATCCATTCACGGCGTAGCCCTGCATCATGGTACATGAACAAAGAGTTGTATTGAAAATTGGTGGGAAACACCATTGTCCTAAGAGATGAGGCAATGTCTATTTCTCCATTAAAAGAAACCCATCCAAATCCACCACCATAGGGCCCTCTCCCAATTTCTTCTATTTGATCTATAAATTCTGCTGCCTTCACCTACATCATAAGAATGATAATTTTTTGCTTAAAGGTTGGTTCTTTATGAATAAGTGTATTGTGATCCGAAAAGATCATGCGTAAGGTATTTCATTTTCTTTTTGTTTTTGTTGGCAAACAAAATCTCTATTTAGAAAATCATTTTGAACATTGTTTCAATAGAGAAAACATGTTTTGTGTGTGTGTGTGTGTGTGTGTGTGTGTGTGTCGAAAATATGAAGTGATATATAACTCTTTCTTTAAATATGTAAGATAGAGATAAGAATAGACCTTTGGATCTCTGCTAGCAGGTCTAATAGGCAATGCTCCTCGCAATACATCCCAACAACTAGAATGATCTTGGAATTCTCTTTTGGCCTACAATTTAGTTTTGAGAATGTTTCCATCCCAACAATTGTGAGATAATTAGTTTATTTATTTAAGGTAGTATCTCAATGTATATGGCTCACATATAGTGTGAGATAGGAGAAAGATTAATATCATCAATTACTTTATGTATGATTTTTTAAATATTTCATGTTGAGTTCATCTAGAAATCACCTTTTCATGAGTTGCATCTCCAACCTTATCATCGTTCATGTTCAAATCTTCACTCTTTTTATGTTCTCCTCCTCCCTGCTTTGGATCACATAGAAGTTGAGTTTATGATATTTGGTTCTCAATGCTTTTCTTGAAGTAATCAAAGAAATGGAAAAACATAGAAAAAGAAGAAAAAATGAATGTAATTTGATAGAAACTTTGCAATACTCTGTTCGATAACATTTTTAAGTCTTGTTTTGTGGTTTGAGTACATGCTACCTTTTTACTCGAGCAAGTGTTTGTGGGCTTGTAGCAACTAGGATGCAACCTCTAGCCTGTGTAAGATTGGAACATTCAAATTAATTTGTTGTATCATGCATGTTAATGCCACATACAGAGATTCGACCCACACTAATCATAATCTTGAAAGGTGCATTTTAAGTATGCTTTGGCTCATGGCATGACCTAGCCCAATGGGACTTGACCTAGCCCAATGGCCTTGCCTTAGTTAGATTTGCTTGCTTGGAAAAACACATGTGGGTGTGTTGGTGCACATATTAATTGCTTAAGATCAATAAAATAATTTCATGATTACTCCTGAAATCCATTAAAAAACTAAAGGGTAGAATAATAATTTAATACAATTTGAACTTCATGAATAATTGTAGTCAATAGTGGCATTCATTAATCATGTTCACTAATGACTAGTACTAGTGTAGTTAATTTCGCTTCACTAATGAAAAGTATAGTATTCATGTGACATGTTATATTAGTAATTCTCAAAATTTGAAATCTAGACTCATGCATTATAAATCTTAATAATTGCATAAAACAAAAACTACCTGAATGTAAGCCATGTAAAGGCTAGGATTCTCAACTCTAATTGTTCTATATACTTCAAAAGGGTTGACGAATGTTCTACGTTCGAATCGGTGACTTGATGCTACTTGAAAATTTTCGCTTGCAAAAGTATTTCTTTTATCTTGATGGAAAGCTTCCTCGTATTCTTTGTTTATCATGTTTGATTTCTTCAATAAGCTTCCAAAATGGTTAGTAGGGGGGTTCAACAACCCCGAAGATAACCTTGGGCTGAAAAACATCCATAATCAAATACATACACGATCAAAGACATCCAACAACTCTTTTTTTTTAATGGAATGTTCAAAGCATGCTTCTAGGAACATAGTTTCATTAGGATTCAATTTCTTAGAATCATGACGTGGTATGATGATAAATATCTTCGTGTAAATATAGTAGGTCTTAGGTTTGAGACTCTTCAGATAACTTTTTGATTTTATAATTAAGATTATTGATATATTAATCTCTCTTAGACCATGCATAAGCTAGGAGCCTTAAGTTAAGTACTATGTACCGTCATTAAAATTCAACTTAGTAAGAATACAAGTATAGATAAAATTTATGTATGGATGTATGCGGCTATGCAAGTATATATAAAATTTACATACGGGTCAATATTGTGCATTCTCGCAAGCATTTTTTCTAAACGTTCAATTCCATCTCTGTAAGCATTGTCAACTGAAGAGTACCTATCTATTCTGACCCAATGAATTAGATGGGCTTTCTGAGAACAAGTAAAAAACAAGGGAAATCAAAATGATGGAAATGATATTGGAAACTAATTAGAGAGAGAATTACAAATTAAATTGAGAGGGTTATTTGATACCTTTTCCAAATGATCAATTACAATCACATTGTCATATAGGCCCAATTGAATGTCAGTCAAATTTGTGTCATCCATGTGAGCCTTTCCAGATGATCTTTTTTTCTTCTTTAAATGTCTAATGGTATCATATGAGAAATACCCAACCCATCCACCTGTGAGACAATTATGTATATATGATGAGACAACATAGATGAACTCATTTTTTGCATAATAGTGGAAATCAACCACCTAAAGGTTGTATTTATTTCAAATATTTTTTTTTTTCCTTTTAAAATTCAATTATGTATATGTATGTATGTATGTATAAATAAAATATTATGATACAAATCACATATTATGATAAATATAAGATTGTAAAAAGGAAACAAAAAAATTTATTACACAATAAATAATAATAAGGAAGTATGTAAAAAATTAAATTAGGAATATAATTATTTAAAAATAATAATAATAAAAAATAATATATTATTCATTATTTAAATCTATAACATGATCACTAAGTTTATTTGTATTATCATAGATGGTAAATTAGCTTGTACCAGATTGAGAATACTAATACAAATTAGCAACATTAATACTCATTTAGAATGTGAAGTGCAAGTAGAATATTATAATCTCTAATAAATCTTTGCTTACCACAAAATGTATTTGGAAGTTCATCAATCCGTTGGGGTTTCCATTGCTCGGACACTCTTCTAGGAATCACCATTGGATCTTCGGCAAGTTCTTCGGTAAGATGCCCATTTTCATGATCTATGGTGGTGACTTTATCTTCCTTAGCCACGATCTCTATTGTGGGTTGAGCTCCAACAATGGTATAACGCCCCTAGTAGTTCATTTTATTTCCCATTAATTCACTAAATATTTAGAATATTTCTTCAAATTTTTAAATTTCGTTGAGATAATTTTCTAGAAAGAGTGGTTTTACTATTCCTTGAAAAACATACAAGTGTCGGGCCTTGAATTCCATGCTTGACCGACTCAAAGAGAAAGCTCGGGGAATCAGTGTCTCCCTCTCTAACCAAACATCTATAAGCAATGATCGGAGTGAGTTGATCAGAGAAAATACAACTATGAAGTGGTACCAAATTCCCATGTCTAGAAGCTTCTATAAATTGTTTTGCCTTCTCAACTACAAAATATCAAATAGAATATCACCGTAAATAAGTTATACCAAAATTAGATGAATCTTATGCATAGTTGTTAATATTTCATATATTAGTGTGATAACAAGTGATTTCGTCCAAAGGTGATAGGTCACACCTATCTTCTCCCGACTTCATGCTAAGCTAGAGTTTTGTACTTGGAATTTCTTGCTTATGATGATGTTGTTGTGAAATGATGATATGAAGGAATAGCATATTGTGTTTTATATTGATGATCATCATTATAATGCTGAATGTTATTAGCCTGTACTAAGATTTCTTATTATATTTGGGTTTGCACTACTAGACCCATGTCACCCATCCATGTCTTAATTGGAGTGGGTTAGTGGTTAGCCTTGGACACATACACGGCTGATGGATTAGATCATGCGCTCATCAAACATGGATTGTCTTGACCCAACAAACTGAATCAGTCAGAATCTAAGCCAAGCAAATTCCTATTTGTGATCATGTGTATGTCTGTCTGTCTGCGCGTGCGTGTGTGTGTGAGTGGTCATGAAGAGGCAAGCTTAAAGTTTCTACTGTTGAAGATGCTACCTGTAGTGCTGAACTTGATGGCAGAGGCACACTCGAGAGAGTTTCTTTTTGTAGCAGAAACATGGTTGGCTAAGCATAAAGATGAGCTGAGGTTGCTCTGAAAACAAGTGAGGGAGAAGACAGTTCTTTGTATTTCCTTCAACATTTTCTTTTCCTATCAGAACCAGTATTTCTGATTATTATTTCAGCTTTTTTAGATAGATTTGTTGAGTACATGCTCTGCATTAATGTTGGAGCAGTTATACCTTCAAACGTGGAAGAGTTAAAAAAACATTTTTTTTTTGGGTGCATGAACTTTAAGGGTGAGTTTCCAAAACTGAGAAAGGCAAGTAATTTTACAATTAGTGTTCATAATTAATATTCAATAAATGGACATTAAGTTGTCTTAATAGTATGGAATGGTTACAAAATGTGTAATTAGTACAAAGCAAAAGGAAAATTTGAAATTTTTGTTAAGGCTAAGGGATAGTTGGTTAAAGTGTCCAAAAAAGTAAAGTGTTTACAAACAATATAACATTTAAAGTCATTAGTCTAATATTTCTAAATTTTAATGCTTCAAATAAAAGCAGTGTTTGAAGGTGATGGATGGGCTATAAAAAATGTTTTGAAAAATATTTTGTGCTAGATTAAAAATTTAATTACATAATTAACAAATGTATTATGATTCAAGTTTTTTTTTTTTTGATTTGTTATTATAAATTATGAATGATTGATAGTTAAATGTTAGATGGAACAAACTTATCAATAATGTAGCAAACATTCACATGTCAGATCATTTCTCAAAAGGGTATAACTTCTTGAATAAGGAGAAGGGATATAACAAACCCCAAGTATAAAAAATACAATATATAGATATACTTACCAAATTTGCAATATTTTTAGTTTTTTTTGAAATATACTTTTGTATATGGCTTTAATGCCATTAAAGTATTGGCTTTCTTGCTAGATTCTCAAGAAATTAACATTGAATGGATACAAATGAGATTCTGAAATCCACAACACATGAACAAATAGCATGATATTTCAAAACAAAAATATCATGTTAGGATTCGCTAGAGAAGATGAACTTTTTGAGTTATATAAGGGGTGCTAAGATTTTTCATGGATGTTTGGGGAGAAACTTACAAGCGGTTTCTTCAAGAAGCTTGCATGTAGCTTTCACAGGAATCCACAACACATGTAGTCCAACAGGTGTGGATGTCGAACACACTCTTCCTCGTAAGAGTGTGTTCTATCCTCATGGGCTAAACCTCTGAGCATAAGGATGAGGATTGTCAATCTGGCTCAAGGAAATATTGGGTTAAAAAGTAGCTTTTATAGGAGTAGAATCTCACAAGCCCATTTCTTGAAATGCTTATGAGAGGCTTGCTTGAGAAGTTTAAAAGCATGCCCAATTTAACTCATGAACCCATGTTTCCCTAGAGGTTATGAGTTCGATCCCCACAAGCTATCAAAATTTGATGGGACAAGAAATTGTTCCTCATCGGGTACAAATGGTTGGCTTCGGGGCTTTATTTGGTCTAGGGGTCCCATCTTGGTTAAAAAAATAACTTTCTAAAAAAGTTTATAAGAGTAGTTTTTTCATGTCTTTAAAGTGTAGCCTATAGGTATTTTTCTCATAAATTATTGTGAGGTGTTGCTAAAACTACACAAATGATAATGAAAATGATAAACGATGCTAAATATTTTTAAAATAATAAAAAATTCTCTCTTAATAAAGTCCGACAACATTTAACAAGATGATAAACGTTTCTTATTTGATTCCCTCAATTAAGTCGTAGTGATTAGGTTCAATAGTTACCAAAAATGACATTATAACCAAAAATGGAATGATAACTTTTTGAATATGTTATCCTCTTTCTATCTTTAGGGAATTAATGTAAGTTCTAATACTTGTTGGAAATACATATCCCCGACAACTACTTCATCATTATTGCTGAAACAAGTGTGTAATTAATAAATACGTTCATGAATGATTACTCACATGATTTATCATAAAGCGAGATTAAAGGAATTTTTGAAAAAACTCTTACTATAGCACATATAAGTATTATCAAAAATAGTATTGTAGTTTGATTGACAAATGAGAGAGTCAACCCAATCATGGAGGGCATGAGTTCGAGCCTCGTAGATATTGGATATATTGCCCTAAGGTATCTTTACCAAACATATTATTCATACTGTTAGGATGTGGCCCTTACCTATTCAGACCTTGGGATCCCAAGTCCTATATATGGGGGATGAGGGATAATAAGGGATGAATTGGGAGGGGGGACAAAAATACCTTTAAGCACTATCTTTTACTTTTAATATGTAAAATGATTAATGCCCAACTAATTAAATGATTTTCGAGAGAAAGAAATTGGTACTCAAAAGCATCTTAGTAGTAATTTTTTTAGAAAAAAAAATTTTGCTGCTCAAAAAAAATTTGTAAGAAATATAACTCTTCTCCATAAAAGCATAATCATGTTCTTGTTCGTAATCTTGTTCAAAATCTTGTTCATAGTGCCAATAATCTACTTTATGTTAATATAACATCCAGTAAGCCCTTCTTTTGGAGCCTCCATAATAAGCTCATGGTTCAATGTTTGTTCTAGGGGCATAATTTTATGTGTGTCCAAAATTTGAATAAGTTTATTCTCATAGAATAATTAGGCACATAAATTTTATCTATCCAAAATATGCATTATCATATGACTCAGCATTAGTCCTTTCCAAAGATCACTAATAGTTGTGCAGTGCTCTTAATAACTCTCTCTCTCTCTCTCTCTCTCACAAGAATGGAATCTAAAATGGTAACAATTAACATGGAAGCTAAAATTGTTATTTTTCTCTAAAGTTAGTTCTCCTAAGACACATTGCATATGGCTATAGCAATAGCTATATATTTTTTATACCTTGATGTGACTACCCTTTCCTCTTCTTAATGATTTATTTTGATAATGCTTAACAATTCTCAGTGGCATCTTAAAGATTATGAACATAAAAATGAACATGATTAGAGTTTAATGCTGAAACTTTGACATTTATTTTATGTCAAAATACTTATCTATCTAGCTTAGTCATCCTTTCATGTATTCTAGTCATATAATACTTAAACGATTTATTTAATTGACATTTTATTTTAAGTAAAGTGTTCGAAGTTGAAAGGTAACAGGGAATGATTGTTGATAATAAGGCTTTTAAATGTCAGGTTCTCTCTTAGAGAAATTTGAATGATTTCCCCATCTCAAAATGATAATAGTTTACCTTCATCTTGACATGATTTATCAAGTTATGGAGTTATTTACATCTGTAGCCCGCATTGTTTATTGGGGTAGACATGAGTCACAAATTTTTCCATATCTTGCATGTGAGAGTGTGGAATAGTATCATTGAAGTGCTACTAAAAAAATCACAATAATATCACAATTGATTGGATTTGATATTCTAGCAAATCATGACTTAAATAAACATTAAAGTTTAGGTTTTGCGATATCATTAACCTATACATTATTAATATACCATTATGGTTGTTTAGGATTTAGTGATCAGGGTTTTAGGTTTAGTGGGAAAATAGTTAATTGATATTAATTTCATGTTTAAATTAATTTCAAACTTTCTAGTCCTTTGTACTTCATCATACAACTTGATTTCTCAAAATAATATGAATGCTATAAACTTTTAGGGAAGCAGTTAATATTTGAATGATGATCATTCTTTATTTGTTAGTTTAATTTAGTTTATTTCAATTTTGGCTAAAATTTAAAATATTATAGATATAATAACTGCATCTCTAAAGTTATTTACTTTGTGCCCAATATTTGGGAGAATTATATTTTGGGGTGTTTATCAGAAATTTTTAACAATTAGAAACTAAACTTTTAATATTTGTAAAAAGTTACAAAACTATAAATACATTAAAAATAAGGGCACTTGAATTCGTAAGTCCTAAACTACCCTCGCCCCTCTCCACTACCCCTCGCCCCTAGCCCCTCGCCCTCGTTCCTCGCCCTCGCCCCTCGCCCACGAAGGAACTTCTCAAGTTCCATCGTGGAGCTCAACGGAACTCCACGAAGGAGCTCGTCGAGCTCCAGTGAACTCCACTTCGAGCTCGATAGAGATCCAATGAGCTTGATAGAGCTCCAGTGAGCTCAACGTGGAGCTCGTCGAGCTCCAGTGAGCTCTACGTTAAGCTCGCTGGAGCTGATGGACCTCAAGGAGCTCCAGTGAGCTCCACGAAGGAGCTCCTCGAGCTTCAATGTGGAGCTCGACGAAACTCCATGAGCTCCACGTCAAGCTCACCGGAGCTCGAGGAGCACCTTCTTGGGTGAGGGCGAGGAGTGAGGGCGATGGGCAAGAGGTGAGGGCGAGTGCGAGAGGCAGGGGAGAGGGTAGTCTATGACATACAAATTTGAGTGCCCTTATTTTTAATTTATATATGGTTTTGTGATTTTTTTAAAATATCAAAAGTTTAATTTCTAATTGTTAAAAATTTATGGGGAATCACCCCAAAACATAACCCCCCGCCCATATTTTGTTAGTTTACTTTTTATAATATTGTACTAAGAAAATGCTCAAACAATTAAACAATCATATTTCAAATTTATTATGTGATAAAATTAGCAAGTAATTAAACAATTGTAACATATTATTTATAAGTTTGTTTTAGCTAAAATTTAAAAGCATTATAATAAATAATTTTTATCTTTAAAATCAGGAGAAATTATGCAAAGGAGGGGACCTAAAAAAATATTTTTGTTTTGTTCCTTAAAAAAATAAGGAAAAAGGCACAAAAATGAAAAATATTTATATTTTAATGTCCTTTAATGTGTAAATCCAAAAATACTTTTTATCATTAAAAAAATTAGTCTTTTCGAAAAACACTATTTATGTAAAACTAGATTATATGTATACGTAACTATATATGTATATATATATATATATGTGTGTGTGTGTGTGTGTGTGTGTGTGTTATATAAATGTTTTTGCATATGTTATCTATACTTTAAATTGTTTAAAATATTTATAAATATGTTATGATATATATATAATATAATATATAATATATATATATATATATATATATATATATATATATATATATATATGTATTGTTTTTAATATATACATATATACTTATTGTATGGAGTATTTATATATATGTTATGATTATATATATATATATATATATATGTGTGTGTGTGTGTGTGTGTGTATTTATATATGTTATATAGTTTAACATGTTTATCTCTCTCTTTATATATATATATATATATTATGATATATTAGGATTAACTTATATTCCTTTTTAAGTTGTTTGTGAAGAGGATTTGCATCCATATTCTATGGAATTGCAACTAAAATAAAGCTAGAACCACTGCTGAAGAGTAGTACTCTATTATATAGAATTGTGATTGGACTAAAGTTAAAATAACTATTGAGGAGTCATGCCATGTTATGTCGAGTTGTGATTGAAATAAAGTTAGAACAATAACTGAAGTTTAGAGTCACAACCTCAATCTTGGAGTCAATACTTGTTAAGAGAGGTTGCTAAAATGATAACTTTTTTAGAGTAATGACTTTTATTATGAAGTCACGACTCAAATTACTATATAAAATGAAATCTTTCAAATCATTCATTAAAAAAATTCATATACACAATAATACAATATTTACATCTAATATTACTATCAATGCCCTAAATAAAACTACATAATAAGAAATTTGTTTTATCCTCCTAAATAAAATTACATAATTTACATCTAATATTACTATTTATTGGTCCATATGGGTCTTAGAGACCTAGGTTCGAATCAGGTAAGACCCATTTTTCATTCACATGATCGGTAATCTACCACCTAAAAACACATATGATATCACTGTGGATCAAACTCATATCCCCAAAATTATAATAATCATTTTTTTTCGACCAGACTACCATTTAGTTAGTAACTACATGATAAAAACTTGATTCAAAAAAGTACAAGACAAAAAATTTCATAAAATTATTAATTTTTGGCTTTGAACATGTAAAACGAGTTGAACTATAAGTGGCTAATAAATCTTCAAACTAATCTTCAAATTATCAAAAGTGGAAAAAATTAAATGCTATTTAAGATTTTTTTTTCTTTGTGTAAAAGTAATTAGTTTTGAAAATTGCACTATCATAAAGACTTGCTTTAAAATTCACACAAACCTAGAGCATAATTATATAGATTAAGTCTTCCAGATTGAGTACTAATTATCAATAATTACCATGCGATGATCTACTTTTATATCTCCATCATAAAATTCATTTAATCTAGAATTTTTAATATAGTTTTTGCACTTCCAACTAAAAAAAGATAAAAAAAAAAGAGAGATATGTCATATTAATAAAATAAATTGTAAATGTAAGGTCTAAACTAATTGATGCATATAAATCAACCCTCACCTGCTAGTTCTTTATTATCTCTCATACAATTAATAAATTTGTGTATTTTTGTTATTATGGAGCCTTATATTTCCATGGTCTATCAAGTAATACTTGATCTGAAGAGAATTGTGGAATATATTCAATCATATTTTGACAATAAAAAATATGTGGCAGAAATGGAGATAGTAAATAAGGAAGCAAAACTCAACCATTATAGATGTTTTTTTCTTTATAGGTGCTAAGTCAAGCTTTAAGAGAATAGCAAGAAAATTCACATGTGGGATTCCTTGGAATGTAAATGAGATTGAGAGATGGCTTCAGTTGGATGGAGAAATAGCAACTAAGATTGCTCCCATTTTTACTGAATCAAGTGGATATTGAGCATACATATAGTAAAATACTAGGGTATGAGCACCTAGAAGAGCAAGAAAATCATGAGAAAAGTAAAATATATGTATCTAATGAAAATGTGATGCTAAATGTGGAATTGTAGAATGAAGATCAAGCTTGGGAAGTCATACTAATGGAGGAAAGAAGATGTGCATAGAGATAAACTATGAAGAAAAAGTACCAAGAATGGATGACATTCTTCTATAATGTGACGAACAAAATAATTTCGAAACATGTTGTTTTGATTTGTGTCCTCAAGGTAACAAAGTTATTGAGTTGGAAATGCTAATGCAGAGAAGGAACTACCTGGATATCTAGCTTGAGTAATCCTCAAGGTACAATCTCTTTGTAGGGAACTATCTTCCCTTGATGTAGGGAAGCAATATGGATCATTTAAAGTCGAGTTTTATCTTGGAAAACACAAAACAAACTAACTAGGAAGAGAATGTTCTTTATCATCACTCAAATTATCTTAAGCCCATGGATAACTAGGTTAATTTCATTCAACTATGAAAAATTCAAGGTTACCTATGATGGACATATTATAAATTATGTGATACTGATAGTGTCTTTTGAAATGTAGAATTGTAATGTTAAAGAGGAATAGTGAAGGTCTTGGAAGCAATCTCCAAAAGCTTCAAATAGTGGAGGAACATAACAACCTCAATCATATTAATGAATCATAACAACCTCAATCTCCAAGGTTAGGAAAGTTAGCAACAAACATAGTCAAGGAATGAATCATAGTCAAGATATTATATTCCCAATATAATAGCTCAAAAGTATTGGTAGAAGTGAAAATAAGGAAACAATTTATTAATCATATTTGGATATATCTGGTAGTAGAGTTTTTTGGTAGAATGTTAAATATGATAGCCTTCAATTTTATTATGACTGATAGCAAAGAATTAGCCACAATTTTAAATAAAGTTTTAATAAGCAACCGAGTAAGTCGAGAGAATATGTAGACTTGCACAAGCACGACCATTCTCAAGGTAGAATTATAATGAAAAGTTAATAGGAATTTTGGAAGACAATGATGACATATCTTCTTTGGACAACTAGAATTTAAAATGGTCTAGCATGCTTCAATAACTTCTTATGTTAGGTCTGATCTCCTTATTTTTTGTTTCTTGATTTAGATGGTCTTTCTTATTATGAAATATTTAAGATATCACAAATATCTCAATCTTGAGAAGAGTAAAGTTCTCGGGCAAGCTTCATAATATTAACAATTTAGCCATCATCGAGCCTTTTCGCAATAAGAAGTATGTGGAGAAACTTGAAATGAAACTCAATTATGAGAATGTTTTGTCAAATTTGAATAACAAGATCCAGATTTTCTGGAAACATTGCATCAAGGTTGAAATTTTAGAGGATGCTCCTCAAGTTGTCCATGTCGAAATGCATAAATCTAGATGGAACTTTATGAACTTCTTATTTTTTGTCTAAGCTAAATGCAGTATGAATCAGTGGAAAGCTTTATGCAACAATCTTATTACCACTTCTCACATAATTGACAAATTATTGATGTTTCTTAATGACTTATTCTTTTGCTGATAAAAAAAAGGACTCATGTGATGAGAAATAAATAGTAGGGTAGGATAAAGAGCTCTTAGAGGTGTGATAGGAAGTCATTCATGTTCATCTTAATGAAAAGATATTTTTAGAGCATAAATCCATAATTACATAATATAAAGAATAAGATTAGAATAGGTTTTTCTATGTGATTATTAATGACCATGGGTAAAAAACATATATCCATAAAATTCAGACGAGGGTTTGAAAATTAATGAAGCAAACATTAAGAGGAATCAATTAGTTTGAGTCATTGCTTAAAGGTGAAATTGGGAGAGACATTCCTAAGATAGATATTATTCTTCGAGGGGTTAATGACATATATGCAGATATTATATGTAAGGTCCCTTATATTGAAGAGTTGAATTGACTACTTTTTCTATTGATGAAAAGAATAAGCCTTATCTGAATGGTTTCTACACTTTTTTTAAACAATGGTGGGATATTATTGCATTTGATGTACATGTTGATTTCTTGAACTTCTTATAGGATAGACACTTCATTAGTAATGTTGTAAGATCATCTCAAAAATCCCAACTAATAAAATCAAAAAGTATTAGATAAATGCATATAAAAAATGAAGTGATTTTGTTGCTAAGAGGAATATTATTAATAATATTTTCTTAGCATAAGATATAACATTCTCTAAGATATAAGACTCAAGAGAGAACTCTTATAATTATATTTGACATACAAAAAAAATAAGATATTGTAGATTGGAATATTTATTTTGTATTCTTGTCAGATTTGGTTTCCAAGATCATTGGATTGACATGATAGAGAAATGTGTTACCCACAACAATGTTTTGGTTATTATTAAAGGGAAAGTCTCTAGTTTTGTTTCAAGCATGTTGTCTGCTATGACAAGTTTCTCTATACTTGACTTCTTTCAATTTAACATAATACCTATCTTATATTCTTTAGGATTGATATAGTAAAAAAATAAAGAATTAAATATGTCATGGAAAGCAATGTGATGGTTAGTCATCTAGCATATCTAGATGATAATATTTTTTTTACAAATGGAAGTGTCGAATCACTAATAAAGGTTGAAACATTCTCCCACATTTTGAAGAAATTTCAAGTCAACTTATAAATACTGATAAGAGTGAATTCTATCGGGATAACAAGGTCGAGAACAATCAAAGTAAACACTTTTAAGTGACTCTTGGCATCGTTAGGAAAGATCTCTCGATCAATTACTTGGGTTGCTCTCTATACAAAAAAATAAAAAATAAAAAATGATTATTTACTAAATTTTGTTAACTGGACAATCGACTTGATTTCAAGATGGTCTAGTAAACTATTATTTAAAAGAGGAAACCCTATTTTAATTAATTAATTGATATCTACCATTCATTAATATCTTATGTAGACTTTAACCTTAACCAAACAAGTATTTATGCCCTTGAGAGATTATGTTCAAATTTTCCATGGATGGGATAATGGAAAAAAAAACTAATGTCTATAAGATGGTCAAAGTGGTGCAAACTATGCTTTCATAAAGTGGAGGGAGATCTTAGATTTCAGAATTTAGGGGAAACTATAAAAGTGACTAATATAAAATTTTAGTGGGATTTTCATACTAGCAACTCCTTGCTAAATAGCATCTTGTGAAACTACTACTCTGGACTTATCTATATCATCTTTTACCTCTCAAATACTTTTACCGCTTTATTCAGTTGGTCACCTCTCAAATACTCATGTTAGAGTCAGCTCCATGTATGATAGTCATTCTTGATGCATCCTAACTTGATGAGTCTATCCATCACTCTGTCCTAGCCTAGTAATGCTCCAATTGCATCTTTAGAAATAAGAGTTGTAAAGTTTTCTCATTTTTTTATTTCTTCGAACAATATATTTTTCATAATAAAATGTATTGATACAACACATCAAAAAGTTGACGTGCTCTTAGTTATTCTAAAGTTATCCAAGCTATCCAAAAGTATGCTAAGTAGTAGGCAAACTAATAATTCATTTTCAAGTATATCCTCATAGCTACTATTTTTCATACATAGACTTTTGTTTTTATCATAATATATTTGTCACAAACATGTTGAAAATATGGTGATAAGTATCTATACATATCCATTATAAATTTGTGGAGGTAACACTCAAGTGTAATTTTTCTCAATCTTGATTACTCATATTCTCATGTTTTAATTAATTTCCCAATCATGTAGTCATAAAATTACCTATCAACTAGAAAATCATATATTTTATTTTCAAATAGAATAATTAGTTGGATTTAATTTAATTATCCAAGATTGATTATCCATAATAAGGAAAAAAAATAAATTCAATCAAATATAGTAACACAAATAAAACAATTTGAAACTTCATTTTGGTATTACTTTTTTGGTATTAGATTACTTTGATACCACTTTGATATTAGAAAACTCTATTACAACATATTGAAAAATTTTTTGTTTGGGGCATAATGAAATTAATATTTTTATAAACCCAAATTAATTTTTCAATATTAACTTTTAGTCCTTTTAATAAAATGATTAAATTTTATTTAAAATATTGTACTTTTATTTAAATAGTTTTCTAGATTGTACTTTCTAAAAATATTAAAATTATTTTAGGCAATTCTATCCATAGTTTTTAGTGTGTTTAATTTTTAAAATTAATATAGGCAAAATATTTTTTCATTCGTAAATAGTTTCTAATTTTGAAAAATTCATAATTATTATATTATAATAGCTTTTTAAATTTTAGATTTTATAATTACAACAAGCATCATAATGTTCTATAATTTTAACATTTTCATATATTTTTAATTTTATAAATTTAATTATTTTATTACATATAATGATTAATTTAATGGTTTTCAATGCTTATATATGTTTGAATTGATAATGTTTTCTCATTGAGAAATTTATATAACTATTTTTTATAACTAATTTGTCATAATTTTCACATCGAATTATGACAAATTTCTAAGTTGATAACTATAAGGAACAATCATTTAAGGTTTTATTCATATAATAATACTTTGAAAAATGTCATCATAATAATTATGAGAAAACATAATTAATACAAACATAATTAACTGAGAAATTAGTTATAAGAATAACTTGGAAATTTATCATATTTCAAAAAGAGGAAGAATAAGAAAATAGAGAAGAAGAAGAAAAATTCGACGACAAATAGATGAAAAAGAAAAATAAAAAGAATAATAACATGAAAATGGTTGCATTATAAATAGATATTGAAGAAAACTCATAGAATATTGCAGATATAATTAACTTAGAAGTTAATTAATAACATAACTTTGAAATTTGTCATAATTTCCAAAAAAAGAAAGAATAAAAAGAAAGAAGACAAGAAAAGAATAAAAATAAGAAGAAGAAAGAAGAATAATGATGACAAAGAGAAGAAGAAAAAAGAATAATAATAATAAAGAAGGAAGAAAAGAAGAAGAAGAACATAAGAACATAGAAGAAAGAAGAGAAGAAGAAGAAGAATAAAGCAGAGAAAGAAGAGAAGAAGATGATGATGATGATGATGAAAGGGAGGAGACAAAAGAAGAGAATAGGAAGAAGAACGAAGAAGAGAAAGAAGAGGAGAAAGCGAAGAAGCAGAGAAGAAGAAGAGAAAAAAAAGGAGGAAGAAGAAGAATAAGAATAAGGATCAGAGGAAGAAGAGGCAAGACTCTCTCCTATTCTTTTTCTTTTTCTTTTCTTATTATTCCTTCTTTCTTTCCTCTTCTTCATAGTTGTTAGTTGTTTGAACATAACGATTGAATATTGTAATTTATAGATATGTCAACTTCATTTTATTTATATGAGTTTAATGATAGTTATTTTAATATAAATATTAAAAAAAATAACTATTTGAATATAATGAAGCTCATTTATTTTAATTATTATTTCATTTTACGCATTAATAGCTTCACACACACACAAATATTTGTTTTAAATATAAAAAATTTACAATATTTTATAAATTGTGTACAATATTTATATTTTATTTAATTAATTTACAAAATCAAAAAAATTTAAATACATTTACACACACACACACACACACACAAAATAGTTTCATGTGTAACTTTAAAAAATACATTACGTATATAGGTATATGTGTGTGTTTGTGTGGGTGTACAGTAGTATATGCATGCATACAAGTATATACACACTACTTTGAAAATGTAGATACATGTGTGAATATATACAAAAGTACAAAAATGTGTATGCTGATATATAATGTATAGTAATGTATATGGATGCATAAATGTGTGTGTGTGTAAGGCAGTGTATATGCACATATACATTTATGCATATATATGTAAATATCAACATTAATTTTGAGAAGAAAAATACTTGAGCACATAAATATTAACATGTTTCACAAATTTGTGAGAGTAGGAGCAAAAGTGATATTATTGCAAGATACAACTAATCTCCCATCTATAACACTTGGCCTCAAAATTTGATCAGAGTAATACTTGCAATAATAAAGGCTCATTCAATACTAATACCATGGTGTTACATTTTCATTCAATACTATAATTTGTTCAAATAAAAAATCTATCTTTTATCTTCTTCAACAACTCTTCTATCTCCTTTTTCTAGTCTTGATAAGCTATTTTCAATTTTGATGATATATACATTTCTTATCTAATATCTCTAGTTCAAACTATTGTAATAGTAAAATCCATCAATCAATCTAGGTCTGACATCGTACTTTTCTATGAGATATTTGATTATAGAATATTAGTATATACTATGACTTTGGTTCCCACGAAATATGATATAATTTGCCAAAATAAAAGATTGTTGATACAAGTTCTTTCTTATAGTGGTGTAACTCAATTGGACATTTAGAGTGTGTTGTTATCATATTGTATGATAACTAATTATAAATATTTGTATGACTATATAAAACTCTTCATAATTATATTTAAATATATTTGTAACTATGTAAATAATTTTTTTAATTATATTAATAACTATATATAACTATTTTTTAAACTATAATATTTTATAACTATATGAGTATTTCTATATAACTATATTTTTAACAAAATATATCATATGTATAATAATATAACTATATATAATTATATTTTACTATATGTATAGCTATAAAAATATATATATAACTATATCTTAACTACTTGAAAAAAAATTAATCGGTTTTTCTCCTTTGGGGGCTCGCGAAAATACACTTGCGAAAAATTCTCCTGCGGTTTTCTCTGGCTTTTCTCTCTTGCGATTTATCTTGAATAAATATTATGTGAAGGTGGTTGAATGAATTATTGTGCAAATTGCTTCGTGAATTAGTTGTTCGATATAGGTTCTCTCGCGATTTTCTCTCTAACGTTTTATCTCGCGATTATCTTGAATAAACTATTATGTGAATTGTTGAGTGAACTATCGTGCAAATTGCTTCGTGAATTGCTGTTTGATATTATATTTGCATAGTGTTATTATGTGTAACTGCTAGTTTTGCGCAACGAAGTGCTCCTTGGTTCTCTCGCGAAATTTCTAATATTTACAAAAAGGAAAACTATTATGAGAATGAAGCAATATGGGTGAACATGAACAACAACATTTGTAAGAAATTATAAGCTAAATTAGAAGCCGAAAGTGCTCCTTGGTTCTCTCGCGAAAATCCTCTCATGATTTTCTCCTGCGTTTTTCTCTGGCTTTTCTCTCACGATTATCTGGAATAAACTGTTATGCGAATAGTTGAGTGAATTATTATGCAAATTGCTTCGTGAATTGCTGTTCGATATAATATTTGCATAGTGTTTTATGTGTAACTGCTAGATTGAGCAACGAAGAGAGAAGAACACTCCATTGCTACTCAAACCAAGCTCAACTCAAGGTGAGAATGGAAAAATCTGACTTATTATTAAATAATAAGTCTTTTGCCTCGATGGTGAAGGGAACCGCGCCGATTTCACGAACTCAAGGGAACAAAAACGGGGTCCCGGCTATCATCTTCTTTACTGAAGAATCTCGAAGGCTCTTAGAACCTTTCGAATACATGCTCGTTGGTAAGTTCTCTCATGGCAGGCCTCGTGCGATTGGAGTTCAGAAATTCATCGACAATTTAAAGCCCAAGGAGAAGGTGAAATTTGCTGATTTCTATGCCAAACATGTCGTGCTGCAATGCTCTCTACTGGAAGATCAATATCGCCTATGGCAGCGTGGATTATGGTAAGTTGACGGCTTCCCCATGCGTATACTGAAGTGGAGAAAGGATTTTACTCCTCTTGAAGAGGCGCCTATAGCCCCGGTATGGTTTACATTGCCTTTTCTGCCACTTCATCTTTTCTCCTAAACATCTCTCTATGCAATTTCGTCGTGTTTGGGTAATCCCATGTTACGAGATGAAGCCACAGTAACCATGTCAAGGCCGAATAAAGTACGTGTATGTGTCGAGCTAAACCTCTTAACTAAACCGCCCGACAAAATATGGATAGGTAGTGGTGAAGGGGAACAGGCCGAGGGGTTTTGGCAAACTGTCATCCCCGAAAGCCTTCCTCCTTACTGCATAAAATGTAAGAGGCTCGGGCATGAAAATTTATCGTGCAAGGTGGGGAAAGAAGAGCATAACAACAGGCAGCAGCACGAAGGAGGAGGTAGGAAGGTGATGCAATGGGTAAGGAAAGAGGAGGCTTCACTTCTCAAACAAAATATCCAGCCGAAGGGAGATCTGGACAGTGAATAATATCAAGCATCCCACTAGATTATCCAAATATTACTCAAGAAGAAGGAACCTCGATAGAGACTAACTTGGGGATAGAGAATGATGTTAACTTAAATAAAGGATGGGAGGAGGTAAAACACAAGATAAAATATAAAAAAACATCTAAAACCAGAATTGTATTGAAAGAAAAACTTGATGGTTATACGTGGATAGATGAGGATCTTCTGGATTTTCCTGAAGATGAATCGGTAATTTTAGTTGCCCTTCAAGTCACAAGGGTGATGTATCTCAAGACGAGCCTGAGGTGAAAGCAAAGGATGATATATATATTTATAATGAAGATTGGGGGAATCTTTCAAGAACCCAATCCATGGAGGCCCTAAAGCAAATGGCCATGGTGCTAGAAAAACAGGTAAAATATAATGAGATTAGGCATGAAATTCCTCACACTCCTAAAACAGTAAGAAATACGAAAAAAATATGCTAACATGTCTTATGAATCTAAGTGTACAACTCGAGCCCAAGCTAAATTATTTTTTAATGGATAGATATCTATATTGGAATGTTAGGGGGGTAGCTAATAGCCCCACGATAAATAGATTAAGACTTTTAATTAAAGAACATAAAATCTCATTAATGATTATTGCAGGACCAATGGTCCTGCAATATCAACTAAATAAATATAAGAAATATTAGGATTTAATAAGGCTTATGCTAACCTAAATAGTAAACTTTGGATTTTATGGCACAGTAAATTGAAAATTGAAATAATAAAAGATACCGAACAAATAGTACATTTCAAATTAGATAAGAGCACAGATCAAATAATCTCAGCAGTTTACCCAAAAAATGATAAACAATCTAGGTTGGCTCTATGGGAAGAAATGAAAGATATAGCAAGTAGAAATTTACCTTGGATTATAGGAGGCGACTTTAACATAATTAGAAGCCCTCAAGAAAAGAAAGGTGGCAAACCACCGGATAAGGTAGCCATGAAACAATTTAATGACACAATAGCCATTACTAATCTAATGGAAATAGATTTCACTGGTTCGAGATATACCTGGTGCAATAATTGGAAAAAAAGAGGAGTCATTGGGCTCGACTTGGATAGGATAATGTGTAACACAAGTGGGTCACCTCACAAGGGATTACGGGGCTTAGACACCTAAATAGAACTTGCTCTGACCATAGCCCCCTGCTTATCACGATTCAAAGAAACCAGGGTAATACGTCTAATTTTAAATTCCAAAATATGTGGGTAAAGCATGCGAGCTTTGCAGGACTTGTCAGAGAGTCTTGGAAAGAGCCAGCAGAGGGAAAACCGATGCAAGTTCTATCAATTTAACTTCTGAGGCTAAAAGCTTGTTTAAAAACATGGAATAAAGAGGTTTTTGGGAAATTAAATCAGGAGCTAAAAAAACTAGAAGAAAAAGTAGCCAAGCTGGAGCAAGATTTTGACTCCACTAATAATAATGAAACTCGGATAGAACTAAGTAAGGCTAAAGGAGAACTGAGATTGAAATTACACATGGAAGAAATTTATTGGAAACAACGAGCAAAAATAAAATGGTTAAAAGATGGTGATCGTAATACTAAATTTTTTTATAATATGTCTAAAATAAAATCTCAAAAAAATAAAATTAAAGGACTAATAAATGAAGAAGGAAAATGGGTAGAAGATGAAAAGGAAATAGGAGCTCTCTTTAATATTTTTTTTGAAAATCAACTATGTAGTCAGTCATGTAGGACAGATAATTCTCTAATGCATGAGATTAGGGCGACCATCACAGAAGCTCAAAACCAATTAATGGAATTGATCCCAGAAGAACCAGAAGTTAAAGAGGCTGTCTTTAGTCTTGATAAAGATAGTGCAGCATGACCTGATGGTTGGAACAATTATTTTTTCCAGGTAAACTGGCATACGATTAAAACTGAGCTAGTCCCTGCAATTGCAAGTTTTTTTGTAGGTGCGGAAATCTCAAAATCATGGGTAAAATCTTTTATAGTATTAATTCCAAAAAAAAGAATCACCACATAAATGTGAGGATTATAGACCAATAAGTTTATGCAATGCTATTTATAAAATATTGGCAAAAATATTACAAAATAGGCTAAGCTTAATTTTACCGTCAATAATATCTCAGGAACAAACGAGCTTTGTTAAAAATAGATTAATGATTGAAAATATAAAACTTGCATCAGAAATGATGAAAGAAATAGGAGGTAAATCTAGAGGAAAAAACTTAGTGGTCAAACTAGATCTATCGAAAGCCTTCGATAGAGTGGAATGGGATACCCTTTGCTTTGTGCTAAGAAGGTTCGGCTTCTCTGAGCTGACCATAGATCTAATATATAGATGCATTTCAAGTACTTGGGTAAGAGTCCTGGTAAATGGTAAGATAAGTGAGGAATTTAAACCAAATAAAAGTTTAAGGCAAGGGGATCCGTTATCCCCCCTTCTTTTTGATATCTATTTAGAACTATTAATACGAAACTTGAATAAGAAAATATCTGAAGGTAAAATAATGTCATTCAGACAGCCAAGGAATACACCCAGAATAGGCTGTTTAGCTTACGCAGATGACCTTATAATATTTACTAATGCTAGCATAAAGTCTTTAATGAATCTTATGGATCTTCTTCAAATATTTGAAAAAGAGACAGGCCAAATGGTTAATAAAAGTAAATGTCAGTTCATGCTTGCTAAAAATGCAAAATTAAAGTTAGTAGATAAAATAAAAAATATTACCGGTTTTGCAGAAATTAAAGGGGCATTAATGTATCTAGGTTGTCCGATATATGAGGGGAGGTTGAAGGAAGAATATCTAACTTACCTTAGGACAAGCTAAGAAAGAAAATAGCAGGATGGAAAGAAAGCTCCTGGGATTTGGGGGGAGGATTACGCTGCTTTCACACGTATTACAAAGCACACTAACACACATTTTATCAGTGATACATCCCCCTAAAAATTTATTAAAAACTCGAATCAGAAATGGCTAACTTCTTATGGGGTAAAAAACAAGGCAGAAATAAACTACACTGGAAGGACTGGAAAAGTATCTATTATCCGAAAGAGGAAGCAGGATTAGGTCTAATGAGCCTCCAGGACTCGGCAGCTGCCTGGGACTGTAAAAGCTGGTGGAGACTTAAAGAAAGCGATAATCTTTGGGCTAAATATATGCGGGTAAAATATTTAGATAATAAGAATAAGACCTCTAAGAAAGTTTCGAACAGTTGGAAGTCAATGGAAAAACAAAAAGAGATAGTAGACTCACACTCTATACTAAAGAAGAGTGGCTGGAAATGGACGTTAACACCACAAGGAAACTTTTCTCTCAAGTCGGCAAAAGATTTGGTCAGAAAGAAAAAACCGGCTCAAACTCTATTTAAATGGGTATGGCAAGAAAACATCCCGCAAAAAATATGCTCCTTCACATGGAAGGCTTTAATGAATGCTATACCGGTAGATAGAAATATACAAAAGAAAGGGATAAACATGGCATCAAGATGCGAATGCTGTTCACAAGCGGTTGAAACAACTGATCATTTGCTTTCTAATGGACTCATCGCAGCAGAAATATGGAGAGAGATGGAAGAAGAAAAAAGAATATGTAAAATAGATGATGGATTAATAGATAAAGTTAAAAAATGGGAAAAAGAAAACACGAAAAGCCCCACCAAGAAATGGCTTAATCAGAAACTGCCGCATCTAATTATTTGGTGCATATGGAAATCTCGAAACAAAAGTAAATTTGAAAATATAAGGATGAATTTAACAGAAATTATAAAAGATATTAGAAAGGAGATATGTAATATATCAATAATAAAACCGATAATAATACAGGAAATGAAACAAGAAAAGAAGCTTGAGAAAGAATGGGATCTCACATACAAAGTCTTAAAACAGCAATGGGCTAAATGTATACACTGGAATGCTCCGCTAGTTGGCAAACTCTCACTTAATACGGATGAGAGTTTTAGCAGGGACACTGGAATAGCAGGAGGAGGTGGGGTAATAAGAGATCATACAGGGATAGTACAGAGAGCTTTCACCAGATCTAGTAGAGCCTCCTCGGCTTTAGAATCAGAAATTAGAGCATTAAAATCAAGGTTAGAGATATGTAAGCAGCTAAACTTTAAAAACATTGAAGCTCAAGTAGACTCAAAATTACTAGTTGGAACAGTAATCAATAAGAAAATATTATGGAGGTATGAAGAGGACCTAGAAGTAATTCTTAGTCTTTTGGACGAACTGAAGGCCTCAATAATACATATATATAGAGAAGCTAATAATCTAGCAGGACAGTCTATCTAAAATAGGCACCACCAGAGGAGATATTGAATATAACGAGAAATTCATGCCAAATAAACTAAAGGGAATAGCATGTTTAGATAAAATGGGATTTCCTTATATTAGAACAAATAAACAGACCACGAAGGTATGACAAAGTCTCAACTTTCTGATGGATTGAGCGGGAATTCATCATTGCAGAGAATTTCTGTCTCACAATTAAATGGAATGGAAGGGTGGAGATTGAGCCATATTTAAAAATAAAATAAAACTTAAATCTTAATTTAGAATTTAGAATTTAAAAAAGAAGCATACAGATTAGAATTATAAATGTCTTAACTCTGCTTTTCGGCAGAATAGTGAGTATCTTAAAAGATGTATCTTGACTTCCCTTGCAGGATGTTAAGAAGAATAATAGGGTATAAATGAAGGAGATCCCATTGCAGGATGTGTTAATTCTGCATTTCGGCGGAATAGTGCATAGCTAAAAATGCAAGGGTGTCAAGATAATATGTATGTAATTTAGAAAGTATGTGCTAATTCTGCATATCTAAAAATATGTGCTAATTCTGCATTTCGGCAGAATTTGATATTCTCTTTAGAAAGTATGTACTTTGACTTTCCTTGCAGGACAATATATATTCTGACTTTCCTTGCAGAATGTTAAGGAGGAGAAATCGACAATTCTGTGGAGCTTTAGTCTTATGTTGTATAAGTTTAATCAAGGATAAGGGTAATAGGGTGTCAAGCTCTTGTAGGCACGTTCATTTTTTTTTTCTCTTTGGTTTTGTTACAGGATCGACAGTGTATAAACGAGGAAGGAAGATGGCTGGAAACCTTTTAGAAAGTATGTGAAGATAAGAGCCAGACGCACGGGGAAGAGGAGAGATAGAGGCCCGACCACATGGGCAGCACTATCCCCATATGCTGCCTCCAGATGATGTTTGCTGCTGCTACAACTGCCTCCACACAGATGTAGAGACAATATCAAATAAAGGAGCATATTTTATTGAAAACCTGCCTGAACAAAAAATCAGGATGATGGGAGAATAAAGAAGAAGCTGTGGAAAGTCTGTTGCTGTCTGTTGCTGCCATAAGCAGAGTCTGTTGCTGCCATGGGAGAACAAAAATTTTACATAGTGCATATACCTATGTAGAGAGCACTCTGTTGCTGCCATGAGTCCTCTCGCTGCTGAGATGAGTATACCTGCTGGTGTGGAAAGTCTACATGTTGTTCACTGTTACATAATTATGAAGAATCACAAAGAGAGCGGCTTTCGTCACAGTTAACTTAAATAAGGATAATGCTCTGTATTTTGGGCTAGGGAATTGCCCTGTAAATGTAATGTCTTACAAATAGACTTCTGAGGTTGTAAAGGTTTTCCTCCGCCTACAAGTGAGGGTTATGTTTTCTTTAATAAAAGATAAAAGCCTTTTAAATATATATATATATATATATATATATATATATATATATATATATATATCTTTAACTACTTACATATTTATAATTATATGTGTATAATTATATAAATATTTGTATATATATGTAATACTCTATATAATTAAATATAACTATATTTGTATATATGTATACATATATGTATTCATATAATTAAATCTATATATTTATTTTTAACTTTGTATATATTTATGAATAACTACTTATAACTACTTGTATGAATATATCTATATATAATTATATGTTTAACTATATATAACTCTATTTTTAATTATATATACAATAGGTATAAGAACATATAGAGGTTGACCTCCCTCTCTGGTGACCATCTCTTGAGGTCTATTAATTCTTTTTTTTCTCTCATCAGATCCCTTTATTGCCATATGACAAAGGGATTGAAATTTAGTGGAAGAAATGAGGTTTACATTCATAAAGCTGTTCAGCAGGCTCTTTGCCAACAAGGAGATGAGGATTTTGATGCTAGGTCTTGGTGCTGGTGGAAAGAAAACCATTCTGTATAAGTTAAAGCTTGGTGAAATTATCACCACAATTTCTACTATCATCTTTAATGTAGAGACTGTTAAATACAAAAACATCAATTTCACTGTGTGGGATGTTGGGGGTCAAGACAAGATTCGTCCTTTCTAGAGGGATTACATCCAAAATACCCAAGGTCTCATATATGGGGTGGACAACAATGGCATAGATCGAGTAGTTGAAGCCAGAGATGAGTTGCATAGGATGCTAAACAAGGAAAAGCTTCGAGATGCAGTTTTGCTGGTGTTTGCCAATAAGCAAGATCTTCCCAATGCGATGAATGCAGCTAGAATTACTGACAAGCTAGGACTTCACTCTCTTCTCTAATTCCATTGGCACATTTAGAGCACCCGTGCTACCTATGGCGAGGGACTCTACGAGGGTCTTGATTGGCTTTCCAATTACATTGCCAGCAAATAATAAACAATTTTACCAAGATGAGGCAAAATTTTTTGACATATCTGGATGTGGATCTAATCTTTGCTTATTTTGCTTGAGTTTTGTCCTGTTATGTGGATCACATCATCTGTTTCTAGGGGGATTCAAATTGTATTTATATTTATATATTGCACGCCTGAAATACAAGACCACAATTACTTTGTTCTGATCTATTGTAAGCTGAACTTGTTTGTTTTCTATTTTGTGTCTTTTTGCCATTGGATCCCAAAGGTATAAGAACATATAACTATAAATAATTGTCTTTGACTATATGCATAACTTTAAAATATTATACACAACTATATTTAAAAATATAATTAACAACATATATTTAATATACATTTTATATATTAGTATATAAAAATGTATTTTACCATTTTTATATACCTATAGATAACTATATGTGTACATATATAAAATTATATAAAAAATATATATACCTACATGTATAAATATAAGTATAACTATATGTGTAACTATATGTATAACCACATATAACTATATTTATAATTACATGTATAATAACATACAACATTATATTTAACTATATGCCTATAACTATATATAAAAATTTGTATAACTATAACTATATAACACTCTATATAATTAAATATAACTATATTTGTAACTATGTATACATATATGTAAATCTATATATTTATTTATAACTTTATATATTTATGTTTAACTATTTCTATGAATATATTTATATATAACTATATGTTTAAATATATAAAAATATTAATAGCTATATATACTATTGTATAATAACATATAACTATATATAATTGTATCTTATTATATATATAACTATAAAAGCTTTATACAATATTATATTTAAATATATAATTTACATCTTATATTTAATATACATTTGTATTTATTAGTATATAAAAATATATTTTACTATATCTATATCTATACATAACTATATGTATAAATATATAAAATTATATGAATAAATATATATACCTACATGTATAAATATAAGTATAACTATATGTGTAACTATATATATAACCACATGTAACTATATTTATAATTACTTGTATTAAAACATAAAACATTATGTTTAATTATATGTTTATAACTATATATAAATATTTGTAAATTTAAATAAAACTTTATAAAATTAAATATAACTATATTTTTAACTATTTATACATATATATATTTATAAATCTATATATTTGTTTATAACATTGTATATATTTATGTATAACTAAATATAACTACTCGTATGAATATATATATATATATATATATAACTAATGTTTAATGATATATAAATTTTTATAACTATATATATTATATGTATAATAACATATAACTATAAATAATTCTATCTTACTATATGTATAACTATAAAAATATTATACATAACTATATTTAAATATATAATTAACAACATATATTTTAAATACATTTTTATATATCAGTATAAAAAATGTATTTTAGTATATCCATACCTATACATAACTATATGTATAAATATATGAAATTATATGAAAAAATATATATACATACATGTATAAATATAAGTTTAACTATACGTGTAACTATATGTATAACCACATGTCACTATATTTATAATTATATGTATACAAACATACAACATATTGTTTAACTATATATATATAACTATATATAAATATTTATATAACTATAAAAAACTCTATATAAATAATATAACTTTATTTTAAATTATGTATACATATATGGAAATCTATATAATTGCTTATAACTTTCTATACATTTATTTATGTTTACATATAATTATTTGTATGCATATATCTATATATAATTATATGTTTAACTATATGTAACTATTTATAACTACATTTACTATATGTATCCTAACATATAATTATATATGGGATAATACTAATTTGTTGCACTAACATGTAATTAAATGACTAAAGATATCATATTAACAATATGTAAGCACATAGCATGAGAGTGTCCATTGATCAGGCTCATATATGGTATAATACAAATAAGGGTCGTACTCTTACCTAATCACAGCCCTTGAATCAATTTTTTTTTTGTTTCAATTTTTTTTATTCTGGTTTTGTTCTTTGCTTTTTTGATTAACCTAATTATGAATCTTTGCAAGACACATTATGTGAGACACAAGAAAAAATTTTGATTCAAAGCATTCAAACATTGTCACGGTCCTTCCAATGCATGGGTCCAATGTTTATTGATTTCAGCTTTATCAAAAGGAGGGCTAGCATATTTTATCTTTATTATTCCTAAAATATTTTATTTTTGCACTCTCTTTCTCTCTAGACATAATTGTTGGACATCTTTTAGATTTTTGTTGAAGCTTTAATTTGTGTATATTCATGTCTATAATAATTATTTTTATATATCTCTAAATATGTTTGTGTGTCTTCGAATTTTTTGGGTAAAGTTTTAGCCTATTATAGGTATGTAAAAGCCTATTTTCAGCATCAGTAGTAGCGGTAGCGATAGTAGCTGTGGCAATGGTGGCAACAGCGGCAGCACCGGTAGTAGTGGCAGCGCCAGTTGCGACAGCAATGGTAGTGGCGACAACGGAGGCAGCGGCAGCATAAGTGGCAATAGCGATAGTAAAGGCAGTAGAGATAGCGGTGGTAGTAGCAGTAGTAGTGGCAGTAGCGGCAGCAGCAGCAGAGGCTGTAGCGGTGGCAATAGAGGCAGCGTCGGCAGCAGGGGAAGCAGCGATGGCGGCGGCGGCGGCAGTAGTGGCAGTGAAAGTGGCAGAGGCAGCAACAGTTGCGGCATGCGGCGGCAGCACTGGCAGTGGCACCAACTACAGCAGGGGCAACAACAAGAGCGGCAGTGGCACGAGCGGTAGCGACACCAGCAATAGCGGTAGGAGTGGCAGTGGGAGCAGCAGCAACGGCAACAAATGTAGTATATACGTACGTATATAGTCAGTATATACATACATATAATACAGTAGTTTGTAAGTACATGTACTACAGTAATATATGTACAAGTGAAATACTAGTATATATGTACATATTTACGGCAATAATATATATTTATCAAAACATAGTTTTTATTTATTTATTTTGATTTGATTGAGTTGTTTAAATTTCTTACAGATGTGATACCGCATTGTTCCCCATTCAAAGCTTGTATAAGTGATAGGATTTTTCACTAGACATGACGTGTCGTGACTCGGACAGCTTTGTCCCACCAGAAAATTGGTGATCGAGTGCAGAGGGAAAAAAATAACATCAATGAATGGATAGATTATACTTTATACACTGTCAGTAGATATATTGATGAATAATATATAATATAATTTTATTATTTTTTTTTGTTTTAATAAAGTAAAATATTGAATTAGAATAAGTTATTAAATGATTTTATTTTTTGTTTATTATTAATTATCATTTATAATTTCTTTTTTATTTAATTTGATATAAAAATATTAAATTATTTAATTAAAAAAATTTTAAATAAATTAAATTCTAAAAGAAGTTTTGAAATTAAAATAGCTAGGGAAAATTCCCTAGCTAATTTAGCAAATTTTTCTAGCTAAATTAGCAAGGGAAAATTCCCTTGCTAATTTAGCTAGGAATATTATTATTTTAGTAACGGATTTTCCGTCGCTAAAATTATTATCTAGGGACTATTTTTGTCGTTATTTCCATTTAGCAACGGAAAATCTCATTTATCTTGCTAATTTAGCTAGGAAATTTTTTTTCTAGCTAAAGATTTTCCGTTACTAAATTATTAGCTAGGGACACTTTCCCTCGCTAAATTTTAGCAAACACTTTAGATAGGGAACCAATCCGTCGATGATCCACCGCTATATTTCGTTTAGCGATGAAAAATATTCATTTAGTTAAGAAATTATTTCTACCTATATGAGATTTTTCTTATAGTGACATGTCCATCAAGCTCTAGGTATTTGTATACCTAACCTTTCATACCAAGTTATGAAAACATGTACCAACTATAAACTATAGGTAATGGTATAACTAACATTTGATACCAAGATGTAACACCCCAATCTATAGGGGGTCTCATTCATTCATCATACAAAGAAAATGTGTATTAAAATAGCATATTTTTCTCACAAATACTATCTTACACATATTTTTTTCATTCCGTCAGTGGAATAAAAAAACATATAATACAACTCAAGCTACAACCAGCTTTCATCACACATGTGGTCTCGCATGTGAATCTGTCATATGCATTGGTCCTATACCTAAAAGGGGCTCCTATAACGAAGTGAGCAAAGATCATTAAAGAAAATTTTCTACATGGCTACTCCCCACCTTAGTGCACATAAAAAAATAAAATAATACGCACATATCAATACACAAACAAGTACAATATTTATATGAATGTAGCTATAGGTTGAATGTTTTTATGCTCATATCCTGGTTATCATCCCCCACACATGCCTAAGCCAAGTGTGACACACACACACACACACAGGACATTCACTGAAAATATTATTATATATTCTCGGGAAAATATTGGATATTTTCTAGAAAATATTGGATATTCTTTGATAAATATTAGACATTCTTTGATACATATTAGACATTCTTTGATAAATATTGGATATTCTCTTAAAAATATGGAACTTTTCTGAAAAATAACATTAGACATTCTTTGAAAAATACAATGTAACTCAATTTGAATATTGTCCCATTTCGAGTCTGTATAAATAATATCAATTATAATTTTATATATTAACCATGCACATACCCATTTATTTGTAATGTCCTCATGCATATGAAATACAAGTACGTCATTTTATGATTAAATCAAGTCATATGCATAATTATAATAACACGAACAAAAATCACACTATAACATATTATTTAACCGAACACAATAACTTTTAGCCATTAATAGTTCACAATTTAATTTCCAAAATATTTTCAAACTAAATTATAATCATGACCATTTACGACCCTTAAATAGAAAGAAATTTCAATAAGAGAAAACCCACATCTCTCGGAATATTGAACATCAAAAATTATTGATTTTAGTACTCACATGAATCTCTTGTTGCTTGGAGCAACTTTAGTTCTTGGACTATCATATTCAGACCCCAAAATATTCAACTAAATATAAAAGAACTTAGATGGTTCTTTTTTTTCCTCTCCCATATTACATTACATCCTATCCCCCATGATTTCCCCTAATCACATTTTCATGTTTATTATTATTATTAATATTATTGTTATTATTTTATTATTGTTTTAATTTAAAAAATAATATTAAAATAAATACTTCTGGTTGTAGACGCATCCATCTACATTTTTTAGTTTTTCTATTTTTCAAGGGTTTTTTATTATTTTATTATTATTTTACTTAATAATAATAAAATAAAATTAATCAAAAATAACTAAATTTTGACTATCTTAGAATTTGATTAAGTTTGTGACAGTAGGTATATCTCACATCCATTTTGTCATACGATATATAAAAAATTTTAGATTTTTCTTACGAAAGAATAATCATTTTGTTTGATTTTTTAGAAAAATTATATTATTTATTTATTTCTTTTTGGGGGTTTATACTTTTGCTTATTCTTTTTCTTCTTTCTATTTTTCTTGTTCCTATGTTTCTTCTTCTTCAACTTCATCTTTATCTTTATCTTCTCATTTTTTGTTCTTTTTTTTCTTTTTCTTTTTCTTTTTCTTTTTTTTTTCTATTTTGTCTTCCTCTTCTTGATGTTATTATTATTATTATTATTATTATTATTCTTTTTCTTTTTCTTTTTCCCTTCTTCTTCTTTTTCATTGTCTTCCCCATCTCATTCTTCTTTTTCTTTTTCTTTTCAACTTTTTCTTTTTCTTATTCTTCTTCTTCCTCCTCCTCCTCCTCTTCTACCTTTTCTTTTTCTTCTTTTTTTTCTTCTTTAACTTCTTATTCTTCTTATTATCTCCATCTTCTTCTTTTTATTATTATTATTATTATTATTATTATTATTATTATTATTATTATTCTTCTTCTTCTTCTTCTTTTTCTTTCTCTTCATCTTCCTTCTCCTCGTCTTCTTCTTCTTGTTCTTTTTCATCATATTCTTGTTCTTGTTCTTTTTTTTTCTTTTTCTTTTTCTTTTTGCATTTTTTCTTGGTCTTCTTCATATTCTTCTTCCTCTTCTTCTTCATGTTCTTCTTCTTCTTCTTCTTGTTATTCTTCTTCTTAACATTTATCTTTGTCTTCTTCTTCTTGTTCTTGTACGTGCTCTTCTTCTTTTTCTTCCACTTCTTCTTCATCTACCTCATCATCATCATCATCATCATATTCTTCTTCTTCTTTTTGTTTTTATTTTTCTTATTCTTATTTTTTTATCTTCCCCATATTCTCCTTCTTATTCCTCCTCCTCCTCCTTCTCTTCTTCTTATTCCTTTTCTGCTTCATATTTTCCTTTTTTCTATATCTTGTTCATATTTTTTTGGTCTTCTTCTCCTTTTTACTATTTGTCTTCTTCTTCTTCTTCTCATTCTTCCTCCTATTCTTTTTCTTGTTCTTGTTCTTCTTATTTTTTCTTTTCCTCTTCCTCCACCTCTTTTTCTTCTACTTCTTCCTGCTCCTCCTCCTCCTCCACCTCTTTTTCTTCTACTTCTTCCTGCTCCTCCTCCTCTTCCACCTCTTTTTCTTCTACTTCTTCCCGCTCCTCCTCCTCCTCCTCCTCTTCAACTTATTATTCCTCTTCTTTTCTGGCATCTTCTTCTTCATCTTGTTTATCTTCTTCTTTCTATCTTTATTTCTTTATTTCTTTCTTCTTATTCTTATTCTTCTTCTTCCTCTTCTTCTTCTTCTTGTTCTTATTGTTCCATTTCTTCTTCTTCTTTGCATTTTCCTTCTTCTTTTTCCACTTCTTCTTTTTCTACTTCTTCTACTAGTTCTTTTTCTTCTTTTTATACTTCTTAAACTTCTTCTACTTCTTCTCTTTCTTCTGCCTCCTCTTTTTCTTCTTTTTCTTCTTCTTCTTCTTCTGCACATTCTTCTTATCCTTCTTCTTCTTCTTCTTGTTCCTCTTCTTATTCTTCTTCTTATTTTTTTTCTTTCTATTCATCATCATCATCATCATCTTCTTCTTCTTTATAATCATCATCTTCTTCTTTATAATTATCATCTTCTTCTTTCTCTTATTCATTATCATCATCATCATCAACATCTTCTTATTGATCTTCTTTTTTTTCTTCTTTTTCTTCTTCGACTTATTTTTATTCTTCTTCATCCTATTATTCTTCATCTCCTTTTTTTTCATCATCATCTTATTCTTCTTCTTTATCATCCTATTCTTCTTCATCTCCTTTTTTTTCATCATCATCTTATTCTTCTTCTTTATCTTCTTCTTCTTTTCTTCATCTTCATCTTCTCTTCTTTTTTTTTCTTTTTCTTCTTCCTCTTCCTCCTTTCTTCTTCTTCTTTTTTCTTCTATTCTTCTTCTCCTTCTTCTTCGTATTCTTCTTCCTCATCTTCTATTTTTTAATCTTTTACTAATACTACTACTACTTCTTCTTCATCATCTTCTTCTTCCTCTTCATTACTTCCTCATCATCATTATCATCATCATCATCATCTTCTTCTTCTTCTTATTTTTCTTCATCCTCTTCTTTTTTTATTCGTCTTCATTTCTTTGTCTTTTTTTTCTTCTTCTTCTTCTTCTTTTATTCTTCTTCTACTTTTATTTCTACTACTTCTTCTTGTTTTTAACTTCTTGTTCTTCTTTTCCTTCTTCGTATTTTTTTTATTCTTTGTCATCATTTTCTTCTTTTTATTCTTCTTCTTCTTATTTTTTTTCCTCTTTTTCTTAATCTTCATCTCCTTTTCTTTGTTTAATTCTTCTCATGTCGCTTTTTTTTTGTTTAATTCTTTCTCTTCTTCTTCTTGTTCATCATTTCCTTCTTCTTCATCTTCTTCTTTTTTTCTTCATCTCCTTCTTCCTCTACATTTTCCTTCTTTTTCTTCTTCTTCTTTTCTTTCTTTTTCTTTTTTTTTTTTTCTTCTTCTTATTCTCCTTCTTCGCATTCTTCTTCTAATTCTTCTTCTTTTTCTACTTTTTCTTATTCTTCTTATTCTTCCTCTTCTTCCACTTATTCTTCTTCTTCCTCTTCTTTTCTTCATCATCTTCTTCATCTTTCTCTTCTTCTTCTTCTTCTTCTTCTTCCTCCTCTTCTTCTGCTTCTTCTTCTTCTTGTTATATTTCCTCATTTTATTCTTTTTTCTTCTTCTTTTTCTTCCTCTTATTTTTTTTCCACTTCTTCTACCTCTTCTTCAACTTCTTCTTTTTCGACTTTGTATTCCTCTTCTTCTTCATCTTCATTTTTGTCTTCCTCTTCTTCTTCATATTTCCTTTCTTCTTATTCTTATTCTTATTCTTCTTCTTCCTCCTCCTCCTCTTCTTCTTCTTTATCTTCTTTATCTTCTTCTTCATCTTCTTCATCTTCTTCTACTTTTTATTATTCTTCTTCTTATTCTTCATCTCTTCCTCTTTGTTTTTGTTCTCCTTCTTCTTTTTCTTTCATTCTTCTTCATCTTATTCCTCCACCACCTCCTCCTCCTCTTATTCTTTTTATCTGTTTTTTATTTTTTTTCATTCTTCTTTTTCTTTTTATTCCTTATTCTCTTTTTATTCTTCTTCTTTCTCCTTTTATTTTTCTTCCTCTTCTTCCTCATTTTCTTTTTCTTCCTCTTCTTCTCCTTCCACTTCTTATTCATCATCATCATCAATAACTTTTTCTTCTTCCTCATCATCATCAATAAATTTTTCTTCTTCCTCATCATATCATCATCATCGTCGACGTCATTATCATCATCATCATCATCGTCGTCGTCATCATCATCATCTTCTTCTTTTTCTTACTCTTCTTCTTTGTCTTCTTATTCTTCCTCTTCCCCATCTTCTTCTTCCTCTTCTTGTTCCTCATCCACTTCATCTTTTTCTTTATATTTTTAATCTCATACTGCTTCTTCCTCTTCTTCTTCTTCTTCTTCTTCTTTACTTCTTCTTTACTTCTTCTTCTTCTTCTTCCTCATCCTCTTTTTCATCCTCCTCCTCCTCCTCCCCTTCTTCTTGTTCCTCCTCATCCTCTTCTTCTTGTTCTTCATATCTTTCTGCTTCATCTTTTCTTCTTCTTCTTCTTCTTCTTCTTCTTTGTCTTTGTCTTCTTTTTTTTTCTTCTTATGCTTCTTCATTTTCTTCATTATCATCATTCTCTTCCTCATCCTCCTCCTCCTCCTCATCCTCTTCTTCTTCTTCCTCTTCCTCTTCCTCTTCCTCTTCTTCTTCTTCATGTTCATCATCTTCTTCTTCATTTTCTTCACCTTTTCTCCTTCTTTTCTTCCTCTTCTTCTTTTTTTCTTTTGCTTCTTTTTTTTCTTTTTATCTTTCTTCTTCCTCCTCCTCCTCCTCTTATTCTTCCTCCTCCTTCTTCTATTCTTCTTCTTCTTCTTCTTCTTCTTCTTCTTCTTCTTTCTCTTTCTCTCTTCTTCTTCATTTTATTTTTCATAATCATCATCATCTTCATCTTCTTCCTTTTCGTCGTCTTCTTTTTCTTCCACTTCTTCTTCTTCTTCTTCTTTTTCTTTATTTCTTATTCTTATTCTTATTAATATTATTCTTCCTCCTCATCCTTTTCTTCTTCCTCCTCTTCATCCTCTTCTTCTTGTTTTTCTTCTTCTTGTTCTACTTTTTTTTTCTTATTTTTCATTGTCATCATCATCATAATCATCATCTTCTTATTTTTTTTTATTTTGACATTTTCTTCTACTTATTCTTATTTATATTATTATTATTATTATTATTATTTATTATTATTATTATTCTTCTTCTTCTTTTTTTTCTTTTTATTCTTCTTCTACTTCTTATTCTTCTTTATATTTTTTCATTATCATCATCAGCATCATCTTATTCTTCTTATTTTTTTCATCTTCTTCTCCTTCTATTATTTTTCTTCTTTTTCTTTTTTTTTCTTCTTAATTCTCTTATTCTTCATCCTTATTATTATTATTATTATTATTTCTCATTGTCTTCTTCTTCTTCATTTTATTCCTCCTCTACTTATTCCTCTTTTTCTTTTTCTTCTTGTTCTTTATTTTTTTCGTATTATTCTTCTTCTTTTCCTTTTTCTTCTTCTTCCTTTTAATCATTATCATAATCATCACCATCAATATCTTTTTATTCTTCTCCCCCATTTCTTATTTTTTCTCCCCCATCTTTTTTTATTTTTCTTATTTCTATTCCTCTTCAGTTTCACCAACAACAACATCATCATCATCTAGTTTTTCTTCTTGCTTTTTCTCTTCTACTTCTTCTTTCTCTTCTTGTTCATGTTCTTTTTCATCCATTTCTGCTGCTTCTTCTTCTACTTGTTATTCTTTTTTTTTATTCTTCTCCTTCTTTTTTCTTCTTCTACTTATAATCTTTCTTCTTCTTATTTTCTTTCTTATTCTTTTTCTTTATTTTTTCTTATTATTATTTTTTTTTCTTCTTCTTTTTCTTTTTCTTTTTATTATTATTATTTTTCTTCTTCTTCTTCTTTTCTTAGTCTTATTCTACTTCATGTTCTTTTTCTTCTCATCTTCTTTTTCTTCTACTTCTCCATCTCCTTATTCTTCTTCTCTTCTTCTTCTTCTTCTTCTTCTCTGATTTCTTTTTTTTATTCTCCTTCTTATTCTTTTTATTCTCATTTTATTCTTCTCCTTTTTCTTCTTATTCTACTTTTTACTTTATAAATATTCTTCTTCTTCTACTACTACTTCTTCATTTTCTTCTTATTATTTATCTTCTTATGCATCTTCTTCATCTTTTTTTTATCTTCTTATCCTTCTTCTTTTTCTTCTCGTTCTTTTTTTTTCTTATTTTTTTTCTTCTCCTCCTTTTTCTCCTCTTCCTCATTCCTCCTTCTTCTTCTTTGTCTTCTTTTATTCTTCATCTTCTTCACCTTCACATTCTTTTTCGTCTCCTCCTCCTTTTTCTTCTTTTCTTCTTATTTTTCTTCTTATTTTTCTTCTTATTTTTTTCCTTTTCTCCTTCTTCTTCTTCTTCTTCTCCTTCTTCTTCATCCTCTTCTTCTTCTTTTCCTTCTTCATATTCTTTTTCATCATCATCATCATCTTCTTCTCCTCATACTTATTTTTTTCTCCTCCTCCATCTTCTTCCTTTTCTCCTTCTTCTTTTTCTTCTTCTACTTTTCCTTCTTCTTCTTCTTTACTTTTTCTTTTTCTTCTTTTTCTTTTTCTTCTTCTTCTTCTTTTTCTTCTCATTCTTCATCTTCTTCCTCTTATGCTTATTATTATTATTATTATTATTATTATTATTCTTTATATATTTTTTTTCTTTTGTTTCTTTTTATTCTTCCTCTCGATCTCCTTTTTCTTCTTTTATTTTCCTTCTTCTTTTTTCCTTCTCCTTCTTCTTTTTCCCTTCTTCTTCTTCTTCTTCTTCTTCTCCTTCTTCTTCTACTACATTTTTTTTCTTCTTTTTATCTTCTTTATATTTATCTTCTTATTCTTCTACTACTTTTTCTTCTTCTTTATCTTATTCTTTATCTTCTTATCTTTATAATTTATATATTTCTTCTTCTTCTACTTCTTTTGTATTTTCTTCTTTTACTTCTTCTTCTTTTCACCATCTTTTTCTCCTCCTCCTCCTCCTTTTTATTTTTATTATTATTATTCTTCTTCTTCTTCTCCAACTACTTTTTTTCTTCTTCTACTTCTAATCTACCTTTATCTTCTTTTTCTTCTCTTTCTTATTCTTTTTCATCATCATCATCTTTTTTTATTTTTCTTATTCTTCTTCTTCTTCTCACCCTTTTTTTTCTTCTTTTTCTTATTCTTCTCCTTCTCCTTCCCCTTTTTCTTCTTCTTCTTCTTCTTCTTCTTCTTCTTCTTCTTCTTTTTCTTCTTCTTCTTCTTCTTCTTCTTCTTCTTCTTTTTCTTCTTCTTTCTTCTTCTTCTTCTTCTTCTTCTTCTTCTTCTTCTTTTCTCCTTATTCTTCTTATTCTTCTTCTTCTTCTTTTTCTCCTTATTCTTCTTATTCTTCTTCTTCTTCTTTTTCTCCTTATTCTTCTTCGTCTTCTTCTTCTTCTTCTCCTTTTTTTTCTTCTTCTTCTCATTTTCTTCTTCTTCTTCTTCTTATTCTCTTCTTTTTATTTATCTTCTTATTCTTTTACTATATCTTATCTTATCCTTCTTGTTTTTTATCTTCTTATCCTTCATCTTCATCATCTTTTTCTCCTTCTTCTCCTTCTTCTACTACTTTATTTTCTTTTACTTCTTCTTTTCCTCATCCGTCTTCTCCATCTTCTTCTTCTTCTTCTTCTTCTTCTTCTTTTCATCATTTTCTTCTTCTTTTCTTCTTCTTCTTTTTCATCATTTTCTTCTTCTTTTCTTCTTCTTCTTCTTCTTCTTCTTCTTGTTATTCTTCTTGTTCTTGTTCTTGTTCTTGTTATTATTATTATTATTATTCTTCTTTTTCTTCTAGTTTTTCTTCTTTTCTTTCATCTTTTTCTTCTTCTTCTCTTTCATCTTTTTCTTCTTCTTTTCCTGTTTCTTGTTCTTCTTCTTCTACTTCTTCGTCTTCTCATCCTCCTTTTTCTTCTCCTCATTCTTATTCTAAATGGGGGTTTTCCGTAGCTAAATAGGATATAACGATGGATTAATGATGCAAGCTTTCTTAATCTAAAGGGCTCGTCGCTAAAAATTAAAGAGGGAAAGACTCACTAGCTAAAAAATTTTAGTGACGGAAAATTCCCTAGCTAAAATAATGATTTTTCTAGCTAAATTAGCAAGGGAAAATCCCCAGCTATTTTTATTCCAAAACTATCTTCAGAATTTTATTTCTTTTTCAAAAAATTTAATTAAATAATTTAATATTTTTATATTAAATTGAATAAAAACAAAAACTATAAATGATAATTTATAATTAATAAAAAATAAAATCATTTAATAAATTATTCGGATACAATATTTTACATAATTACAACAAAAACATAATAAAATTTTATTACATCTTATTCATTAATGTATCTACCGACAATGCATAAAGTATAATCTATATGTACATTGATATTACTTTCTCTTCCTCGGCTCCTCCGATTATCATCTTTCTGGTGTGACAAAGCTCTCTGAGTCGTGGTGCTTCATTTCTAGTAAAAAATTCATTCACTTATACAATCTTCGTATGGAAAATAATGCGATACCATATCTATACAAAATTTAAACCAGTCAATAAAATCAAGATAAATAAATAAAAAAAATTATGTTTTGATAAATAAATAATACTGTAGTATATATGTACATATATACTAGCAATTTATTAGTTACATATATTAATGCAATATATGTACATATAATACTATAGTATTATATGTACATTAACTGAGTATATATATATGTATGTATATAAGGAGTATATACTTATGCATATACGAAGTATATACTTACGCATATACAGAATATATACGTACGCATAAACCGAGTATATACATACATATATACCACATTTGTTGCTATTGCTGATGCTGATGTTGATGCTGATAAGAAAAGTGGGGTGGGCGATAATGCTCGACTTATGAACTTCCATGCCAACCACTCGTTTTGAGATTGAGCGAGTTTTTGACGAGACGGCGAGCTACTTCTCTCAAAATAAGACCCAATATTCCTCCCGACACTTGCGGCCTATAAAAATTGGGTAATATTATATTTTTCATTCCGATTGGATACAATTTTGTGAAATTTTCTAAAATTACACGACACTACACGAGCATCATCATCATCATCCTAAGACCTAGTACAATTAGAACCAATCATTACAGAACCTACAACAAGAAAACTTATTTCCTCATACATATGCTTTATATTTGATAATTGCATATCTACACAATTACTAGGAGATTTAAGACCAACCTCTGTCTACCTGGCTGGCCTAGACCAGAAATATCTTCATGCCACGGCTTTGGGGAAGATCTAATATCCATGGCTTTTATGACCTACATCAATAAACACTACACGATGATGATCTAACCAGCCCGAGCAATTATATATTCAAACGTGTGTGTGTTGTGTGTGTGTGTGTGAATGGGTGTGTATGTATGACAATACATACATGTCTACAAATAAATATATGCACACACTTATGTATATACTCAATTTATACATACGTATATACTACAATATATAAGTGCGTATATACCGAGTATATACATACATATAAACTACAATATATATGTATGTATATACTGAGTATATACGTAAATATATACTCAGCATATACATACATACATACATATATATATATATTGTAGTATATATGTACGTATATACTACAATATTATATGTACGTATATATAATGACATAGCCTCATATGACACATACACATGTACTTTCATGCGAATACACATACCAACAAAGACAACAGAAAGAAATAATCTAGGGCTTAAAAAACACACATATAGGTCTCTCAGGCATGGATAGCATCTTCTAATTCTTTGTCCTCCAGTACTCCATGCAAATAGAGAACATTGTTACACCTGCGCATGGAGCATAACATAGTACATTTACAAACTAATAAAGAATACAATATTATGCCACTGATAAATAGATAGCCTAGCGCATGCAACACTAACTACCATTTTCTAGAAATTTCATACAACGAGATAATCATGAGCTTATTTTTAAATTACCGAATCAAGATTACTCCAAGATTTCCAGTGAACTGCCCATCAAAATATTCTTCTTTGTTGCCTAGCTTCACGCATCAGTCCATGGTTAATTATAAGAAAGTTAGAAAGTGCCAAACAAAAGGAATATAAAAATTGAAATGACAACAGGCTGCATGATATTGAATTTTTCCACACCTTTAGGTTCATTTAGGAATCATAATGGCAATTAACATTTCAACAGTTTAATTCCACTAATGACCAATAAAAAGTAGTTGCAGATCTAAACTGCGATAACGTAGATTTGCACAAAATAAGAGTGTCAAGAACAAACCTGCATTTGCGCGGGACTAAAATTTATTCGTTCATCTCATGCTTCAGAACCTAAGGTGCTGTTCCCGCACCATGAGGACTAACCAAGCCTTTTACATGCCTATAATAGGCTAAAACTCTACTAAAAATAGTCGGGGACACACAAACATATTCACAGATATATAAAAAAGTAATTATATACATGAACAAACACAAATCTAAGTTGATAGTCATGAAACTTCAAAAAATATCTAAAAGATATCCAGCAATAATGTTTAGAGAGAAAGAGAGTACAAAAATAAAATCTTTCAGGAATAATGAAGATAATAGAAGCACAACCTTTTTTTGATCTAGCCAAAATCAATAAATATGGGACCCATGCATTAGAAGGACAGTGGCAATATCTAAATGCTTTGAATTAGATTTTTTTTGTGCGTCTTACATCAGATGTCCTGCAAAGATTCATTATTAGGTTAATCAGCAAAGCAAAGAACAAAACTAGAATAAAAAAAATTGAAACATCCAACAAAATTTCATCATGTTTTGCTATACATAGACAAAAATCAAAAATAGTTTAAAAATAATTATGATATGAAATCATCCTCATAATTAGTTGGTGATTTTGTGCAAGCCTCTCCGGTGAAGTTTCACAGCTAGATCTTAGACTACTATCTGTCGTGTCAATGTCGCTAATAGTGACTCTATATAGGACATCTGTTGTTGCATTATATTCTTAATTTCTTTCATCTTATCATTCATTTCTTTAATTTCTTGCATCTCTTCCTTCAAATGAGTAATCTGCTCATCATTAGCTTCTTTCATTTCCTGCATTTTTTCCTTCAAATTAGTAATATGCTCATCCTTTTCTTTTTTCATTTCATGCATTTCTTCCTTCAAATGAGATATTTGCGCATCCTTCTCATTCATTTCGACCGCATCATCCACCATTGCTGTGACAAATGAATTAAAAGCACGACTGCTACAATAAAATGCCACTCCCTTCAAGTCGATGCCGTACACTCTCTGCTTCTTATGACCTATGGTCTTCAAATAGATAGGATCATAGTCAATTGGTTAAAGATCCATAGAACTCTCAACTTGTTGAGAAGTAGCTGTCACACGTTCCTCCATGAGTTCCTTAGATAAAACAGAGAAAAATATTAATCTAGATATACATAAAATAAATTAAATATTTTGCATTTCAAATAACTCTCAAAATGTACTGTAGTATTATAAAATTTTATTAATAATAACAGATTCTTACAGCAATCATCTGAGACTTGTTGTCAATAAATTGATCATCCACTTTCTTTACATGCATCTTTCTGAAAATCTCATAAACATTGGGATCTCGACCCAATTCTCCAACTTAGAATATGTATTTATTAAGTCATAAAATAACAAATGATAAAAAAATTTAACAAGATTAAAAAAACCATACATATTTGATTTATTTGAATTATTAGGACAACCACTAAATATATAAATATTTAAAATTTTAAAATTATACCAAATCTCGAGCATGCTCAATGGTCGACTTTGACCCTCATGTGTGGCGAGACATTCCTATACCTAGTCTGGCTATCTCAGTTTGTCAATTTTTGCTGGCAATCTCTAATTTTGTCTTCACATCTGGCTCCTCCCAATACTTAAGCCACTTAGGCCAGTCATCCTTGTATTAAAATCAGGCATTTCGTTTATATTCTTCAATTTATGGATAAAATCAAAATACCATTCAGCAACTTTACTCTCTCATAATGACTTAATCTTTCCATTAAATTGGGTGCCCATGTGCACTGATTTTATATATAGAAAAATCACAAAAGAATTTATATTAATAACAATGACATAATTATTTACTGTTTGAATAATAACCAACATAATAGTTAACTAATTATATAATTAATTTTCAATGCTTTTATTTCATTATTTTTACCTGAAAGTCATTAAAATAAGACACTTTTATCGATTCAGAAACTTTCTTCCACGAGAATGCTTTAGAATCAACTATTTTCTTGAAAGATTTTGTAATTATAGTCGAACACTTGTGAGATAAAATAAAACTGTATAAATAAATAAATAATATTGAAAACAATCAAATCATAACTATATATAAAAAAACAACTAATAGTAACATCTAAATTTTTTATTCAAATCATATTTACATATTTCTTATACCTCTTATCCACATTCTCAATTACTAACTTAGCACTAAATGCAGAGGAAGGCATAGCATTTGATATTGTCTGAGCTTCAGGATTAGGTGGTTCATCCATGTAATCCATAGAAGTCAGCACCAGCAGCTTCCATGACCATTCTATGATATGTGTTTGATGCTTCTTCACCACAAGCAAACGTTTCAGTACCCTCATTTCGGTCAAAGTTCAAAGCCATTATTCTTTTTCCATGACAAATCCAAACAAAATAATTTGGTATAAAGTCATATTTAGCCATATGGTATCTTATAGTGTTTACATCACGAAAATAGATATTCTGACACTTGCGATGATTACATGGACACTTAAATTTTTCTCAATCCATCCATCTCAATCGACCACATACAAAATTGATAAAATTTTCAAGCCCACTCAAAAACTATTTATTCAAAGTTTCATTCATAAACTATTTGAACATCCACTGACGATCTGAACTCAATTTATCCTATTTTATTTACAAATAATAATTCTCAATTATTATTTTGAATTAAATATCCAATTACTTCAAAATATACCAATAATTAAATAAAATTATTTAAAAATTAAATATACCAATAATAAATGTATACGAAGTTATAAACAAATATATAGATTTACATATATGTATCCATAGTAAAAAATATAATTATATTTATTTATGTATAGTTTTATATAGTATATAAATATTTACATATAGTTAAATATAATGTTGTATGTTGTTATACATGTAATTATAAATATAGTTACATGTGGTTATACATATAGTTACACATATAGTTAAACTTATATTTATACATGTAGGTAAATATATATGTGCATATAATTTTATATATGTATACATATAATTATGTATAGGTATAGATATAGTAAAATACATTTTTATATAATAATATATAAAAATGTATATTAAATATATGTTGAAATTTATATATTTAAATATAGTTATGTATAATATTTTTATAGTTATACATATAGTAAGATAATATTATTTATAGTTATGAGTTATTATACATATAGTATATGTAGTTATAAATAGTTATATATAGTTAAACATATAGTTATATATATATATATTCATACAATTAGTTATATGTAGTTACACATAAATATATAAAAGTTATACACAAATATATAGATTTACATATATGTATACATATACATATATATGTACATAGTTACACAGTTACTTTTAAAGTTTTTATAGTTATACATATCGTAAGATACAATTATTTTTAGTTATATGTTATTATACATATAGTATATATAGTTATAAATAGTTATATATAGTTAAACATATAGTTGTGTGTGTGTGTGTGTGTGTGTGTGTGTGTTTATTCATATAAATAGTTATAAGTATTTATACATAAATGTATACAAAGATATAAACAAATATATAGATTTACATATATGTATACATAGTTACAAATATAGTTATATTTAATTATATAGAATTTTATATAGTTATACAATTATTTATATATAGTTATACTCATATAGTTAAACATAATATTGTATGTTGTTATATATATAATTATAAATATAGTTACATGTGGTTATACATATAGTTACACATCAACTTTATCCCCCTAATCATTAGATAACATTTCATTTACTATTTGACCTGCATACATCCATTCATGATCGTCTTTCATAACTAGTCACAAAAAAAAAATAAACTTAGTAAGCAAACGTAATTGTCCTCGATTATTTTTATGTTTATTAACCATTTATTGTGGTTCCGATAAAGTTATTTTTATGCGTGTGATATGCTACCTGCCACACATCCACCTCCACCCTTCCAACAATTCTTTCTCTCTAATAAGTTTGGTCCTAATCCATTTTAAAAAGTTATGTTAAAACAAATATCATGATTGCATGTTCATTATGTATGCATTTTGGCAGCCTCCCAGCGTGGTTCTCCAAGTACACTAAATAAGATATATAAATAATAATGCGTAATCTACTTGATTTAGACAATTGCATTACTATTTATATATCTTAATGTGCACCCAAAGAACAAAAGAGAGTAGGGGCACCAAAATGACACATAATATATGCAATTTAAATTAAATCATGATCATTTAATTAACGTCCTTTTTTAAACTATCCACTGGGACAATCCAATGTATTCAAACTTAGTTGTAATACACTAGACGGATGTATTCTGTGGCTGACTATATGAATCAAAATGACAACTTTAAATGTTTATGATGATGAATTTTCAAATCGTTGCTAAGAGAACGCAGCGATTTCATCGTATAATTAAGAAAATTTTAGTATATATATGTTAAAAATGATTTCTTCAATTTAATCCTATCACATGTTCTTATATCCATATCATTCATAAATTCATACTATATAATGTAATCAACTCATATATTAATATAAATTTCATTCAATTGATTAGCCTAGATTTTGTTTCATGTAACAACTTATCATACAAGTAAAAAATAACTTGTTAAGACCTGAAATTTTACAAGCTTATCAATATTTTATATTTTGTTTCCATTTCAAATTACTAGTAGCCTAGATTTTGCTAAGTTGAGATGAATGTAATATGAACATAAACAAAAATGAAAATTGGAGCACAAAGATTTATTTGTGGAATTTTTCTAGCATGCATCCTAGGTAGGTCAGAAGGGTTTATGCTTAAGAGTAGACTGCGCCAGACTAGTTCACTCCCATTTACACAGAGACAAAGATGGGATTGGGTGCTCTAAGGTCCATTGTTCGTTCCCTAACCAGAACCCTAGCAAACCATACCTCCACTCTCTATACGACGTCATTGGCAGCCTCTTCTCCCTCTCCCATACATTATTTCCAATTTGTTTCTAGTTCTCTTCAGTGGCAAGCTCGATGTGTTCTGGTGCCTAATCATTTTCACAGAATAACCGACACTCAATTTCCTAAGCAAAGACCCAGTGATAAGCCTCGCAGAAAGAGGGCCAGCAATAAACCTCTAGGTCCCTCTTAATTCCAGTTAGAAAATATGGTTTTTGTTTTTTTTTTCATTTTTCATTTTCTCTGATTTATCATCATTTTAACTAGAGAATGTGAGCATTTTCCTAGTTAATTAATTTTGATTTTAAAATTTTTTTTTGCAATTAGAGAATGTATTATGATAATTGATAAACATACAATATCTGAATTGGTTATCTAGTTGAGGAATGCAGGAGAGTATGCTCATGTTCAGTATGTGCCCGATGAAGAAAGACTTCCTACCAAAACAATAATGATGGAAACGTCAAGGGGAGGAACAGGAAAATGCTGATTAGGATTTTCTGAGCAATTATATTGGTAAATAAAATAATAATTACATTAATACATTGAAAAAAAATCCCGATTCAACCAAGCCCCTTTTCAATTAGGGTTAAAACAATGTACATCATCAAAAAACCATAAATCATAAAACACTTCAAAACAAAATTTAAAATCAATTGAGTCTGAACTCGGAAATACAATCTTTGGAATTCGATACGGACGTAATTACAGAAACTTTCAATCCCAAAAGTAGTAGACAAACAAAAATAGAGTCTCTAAAAGAAGGATATCGAATCGAAACAATGAAAAAAAATATACATGAAAAAAAAATTAAAGAAAACATACCTTGAGAGGGAATAGATGAAGAACATGAACAAGTAAGAAGAATTGAGACTGGCTTTCAAGGAGACCGAAGAGATGTGGCAAAAGATCGAGATGCGAATGAACTAGAAAATGAAAACTTGAATATATACATAAGTTTTTTTAACCTGGTATATACCATCCAAATTTTTGGTCTCTAAAAGGTCAGTAATTAGCAGGTTAAAAATTTTTTGGGTCACCTATATGTCGATCAATTTTCATTATTATTATTTTTGGTCGTAAATTGGTGGGTAATATGTTGGTAATTTTTTGGTGCTAATTCCCCTCTAATTTGCCGACCAAATTCTGACTAATATTATTTGGTCGGTAAATATAGTCGGTCTTTGGTCAGAAATTTGGTTTGGAAATTTGGTAGGAATTTTTTTTTGAGAAAATCCCTTTTTGGTCTCTAAATTGTCGTGATTTGGTAAGAAATTATCAACCTATTTTGTAAGTCGGTAATTTGGTTATTTTTAGTTGTGACATATAGTTAAACTTATATTTATACATGTAGGTATATATTTTTTTATATAATTTTATATATTTATACTTATAGTTATGTATAGGTATAGATATAGTATAATATTTTTGTATATATTAATATATAAAATATATATTAAATATATGTTGTTAATTATATATTTAAATATAGTTACGTATAAATTTTTATAGTTATACATATAGTAAGATACAATTATTTATAGTTATATGTTATTATACATATAGTATATGTAGTTATGAATAGTTATATATAGTTAAAAATATAGTTATACACACACGCGCACACACACACACACAAGTAGTTATATGTAGTTATACATAAATGTATACAAAATTATAAACAAATATATAGTTTGCATATATGTATACATATATGTATACATAGTTACAAATATAGTTATATATATATATATAGAGTTTTATATAGTTATACAAATATTTATATATAGTTATACACATATAGTTAAACATAATGTTGTATGTTATTATACATGTAATTATAAATATAGTTATATATATGATTATACATATGGTTAACATATAGTTATACTTATATTTATACACATGCATGTATATAAATTTTTTCATATAATTTTAAATATTTATACATATAGTTATGCTTAGGCATAGATATAGTTAAATATATTTTTATATTCTAATATATAAAATTGTATATTAAATATATGTTGTTAATTATATATTTAAATATAGTTATGTATAATGTTTTTATAGTTATACATATAGTAAAAGATATTTATTTATAGTTATATGTTCTTATACCTATAGTATATTTTGTTATAAATAAATATATATATAATTATATTTAATTATACATATAGTTATAAATATGTATGCAGATAATGATATAGTTATATATAATTTTTTTATAGTTATACATATAGTAAAATACAATTATATATAGTTATATATTATTATACAAATAGTATATTTTGTTAGAAATATAGTTATATAGAATTATACATATAGTTATAAATTATAATATAGTTAAAAAGATAGTTATATATAGTTATAAAATTAGTTTACATAGTTACAAATATAATTAAATATAATTATAAAGAGATTTATATAGTTATACAAATATTTATAAATAATTATACATATGTAGTTAAAGATATAGTTATATATAATATTTTTATTGTTATCCATATAGTAAAATATAATTATATATAGTTATATAATATTATACAAATAGTATATTTTGTTAGAAATATATTTATATAGAATTATACATGAAGTTATAAATTATAATATAGTTAAAAAGATAGTTATATATAGTTATAAACATAGTTATAAAATTAGTTTACATAGTTACAAATATAATTAAATATAATTATAAAGAGATTTATATAGTTATACAAATATTTATAAATAATTATACATATATAGTTAAACATATAGTTATATATAAATGTTGTTATAAGTTTTAATTATAATTATAGTTACATGTGTGATTGCACACATAGTTATCCGTATAGTTATAAATGTAGTTATACATGTTGTAAATGTAGTTATATATAGTTTTTCATGTAATTATATATATTTAGACATATGGTTAGTATAGGTATTGATGTAGATAAATACATTTATATATAGTAATATGTTGATATACATATTGTTAAATTCATTTATATATAGTTTTATATGTATGTATGTATATATATATATATATATATGTATGTATGTATGTATATGTATATTAAATATATGTTGTTATATTTATATATAGTTATGTATACTATTTTAATAGTTATAGATATAGTAAAATACACTTATATATATTTATGTGTTATTAATTTTGGGATTACCATATTTATATAATTTATTCTGTAAATATTAAATATGTTGTTATATACACACTGCTCACCACAAACATCAACACCCACTGTGACTAACACATCTGTGGAAAAATACAAACTGCCACAACCCTGTTTGAGCGTAAAAATAAATGGAAAATAGATAAACACATCCATGTCGAGGATTAGTAAATTAGGATTTATGAAATAATATACATAAACTAGGAAAAAAATGAAATTGGAAAAAAAACACTAGAATCAAAACAAACAGTCTTGCATTAAGATAAGCGATGAAGAGCTAGGGTAGAAAACGTACATCAAATCGATAAGAAACTCACAACAGAAGAAAATTGCTTCCACTATTAGGTTTATTTTGATTTATCCGTGTCGAGAGAGAGAGAGAGGCAGATGGTGCTAGGTAGAGAGTTAGAGTTATCTCTGGACAACAAGAAATAATTTTACAAGTATTATAATTCCGTAAATGTTTTAATTTTTAATTATCAAAACATAAATACTCATCATTTTTTTTACTTAATAAATTATTTTCAACAAGTTATTCTACGTGTAGCAAGGCACAAATGAAAAACAAACACCTTACAATTTTAAATCATCAAATTAATTAAACAATAAATATATAAACAATTTCAAAAAAATAGATGTTTAGACTTCCAACTAGAAAAAAAAATTATGGCTACAAAATTTATAAACTTCATATTGTAAGGCACACATGAAAAGATGATTGGTCTTTAAGCCACTCTCATAATAATTATAAATACTTTTTATGTTAAAAAATATGTATGTATGTATATATATATATATATATTATGGCTATAAATTTTTATGAAATCATATTAATTTTTATGAAGATAATATGAAATAATTTTAAAGACATAAAATTTTATATTATTTGATATCATTTATAATTTTTAAACTTCTAAAAATTACTTAAAGTGAAAAGATAATTTAAAAAAGTTATATTTTTTATTTTAATAAAGACTGAATATTAAAAACTAATAGTAAAAATATTACTCAATTATTTAATTTTTATAAATTTTAGTAGGGGCAACAACCTATGTATTTATTTTTAAATATCAATTTATTTTCTTTTAAATTTAATGAAAAAATTTAAATTTTTATTATAATTCAAGATTTTCAAATTTTGTAGTATTTATTTTTTAAAAACTTTTTATAATCATAAAATTTTTTTTATACTTATAATAATATTAATATTTACTAGTTTATTCATCAATTCAGATATTTTTGTAAATATTTTATATTTAATCATCCAATGAATTATTTTACCTTTATATTAGTAGAAATTGTAATGTATGTTCATTTATTTTTTTAAATATTTTAAAAAATTATTATAATTATAGAATTAATTATTTAATATTGCTTTAATACAAATTTTTATGTTTCTTAATTAAAATTTTAGAAAAAAATTTTGTATAATTTTTTTTTAATTTTATAATCATAAAAATAGTTATTTTAGTCCATATTAATATAATTTTTTTTTGTAATTTTATATATTTTAAATTATTTATTTATAATATCCTATTTTTATAATTTTATGAGGAGAATGTGTCTTTCAATGATCACTCATCTATAGACCATGACATATATTTAATAAACAAAATTAAATAAAATATTAAAACAATTAATAAATTAAAAAAAAATTAAATCATTAAAGGTTGGAGATGGAAATTATCCCAAGTGCAAATAACTAGGGAAAATCCCTAGCTAAATAAATATATTTTGTGAAAAATAAAATTTAAGAAATAATCACTTGCAATAAAATATAAAAAAATAAAAAAAAATTCAAATAATTATTTAATAAAGGATTTTGTCTCGATATAATTAGCTAGGAAAATTCCATTGCTAAATCTATCACTAACTTCCCGATTTTTTGTGCAGAAATCTACGATAATATTTGTGACAGAATTTATCTCGATATAATTAGCTAGGAAAATCCATAGCTACATCTGTCACTAAATTCTCGATTTTTGTTGCGCAGAAATCTATAAAAATATTAACAATAGAATTTATCTCAATATAATTAGCTAGGGAAATCGATCGCTAAATCTATCGCTAAATTTCCGGGTTTCTTTACACGAAAATAAATGAAAATATTAGCGATGAACTTTATCTCAATATAATTAGCTAGGGAAATCCGTAGCTAAATCTGTCGCTAAATTCCCGATTTTCATGGCGTGGAAATCTATGAAAAATTTAACGACTGAATTTATCTCGATATAATTAGTTAGGAAAATCCATCGTTAAATCTGTCACTAAATTTCCAGGGTTCTTTATGTGGAAATCAACGAAAATATTAGCGATGGAATTTATCTCGTTATAATTAGCAAGGGAAATTCCGTCGCTAATTTTTTTTGGTTTTCTTTGCATGGAAATCTACGAAAATATTAGCAACAGAAAATTTTCAATATGACATTTTCATCGCTAATCCATAACAAATCGGTCACTAATTCATTGGTAGTATTTATTTCAATGTAAAATCAAAAATCCCTTGCTATTCCCAAGCTAATCCCTCGTTATTTAGCTAGGGATTGAACTTTAACTAAATTTCCCTAGCTAAATAGACATTTTCTGGTAGTGTTCTACTACTACTTCTTCTTGTTCTTCTTCTTCTCCATCTTTTTCTTGTTCTTCTAATTCTTATGCTTCTTCTTATGCTTCTTCTTATGCTTCTTCTTATGCTTCATCTTATTATTATTATTATTCTTCTTCTCCTTCTTTTTTTTCTCCTTTTTTTCTTATTTTACTTTTTGTTATTCTTTTTTTCATCTTTTTCTTATTCTCCTTATTATTATTATTATTATTATTCTGCTTCTAATCCTCTTCCTCCCCTTATTCTTCTTCTTATTTTTTTCTTCTATTTCTTCTCCTTTTTTCTTTTTCTTCTCCTTCTAATTCTTTTTCTTTTTCTTCTTATTTGTCTTCTTCTTTTTCATCTTTTTCTTCTCCTTATTCTTATTCTTATTCTTCTTCGTTGTCTTATTCTTCTTTGCCTTCTTATTCTTATTATTTTTGTTCTTCTTCTCCTCCTCCTCCTCCCCCTCCTCCTTTTTCTTCTTCTTCTTTTCTTCTTATTTTTCTTCTTCTTCTTCTTCTTCTTCTTCTTCTTCTTTGTCATCATCTTCTTCTCCTTTTTTCTTCTTCTTCTTCTCATCCTCCTCCTCCATTTTGTTCTTCTTCTTTTCTTCATATATTTTTTCTTCTTCTCCTTCTACTTATTCACCTCTTGCTTATTCTTCTTATTCTATATCTTCTTCTTCTTCTTCTTACTTTTTTTTTCTTCTTCTTCTTCCCCTTTTTCATCTACTTCTTCTTTCCCTTTTTATAATTATTCTTATGCTTCTTTTTTTCTTCTTCTTTTCCATTTATTTCTTCTCCTCTTTATTTTTCTTATACTTATTCTTTTCATTCTCCTTTTTCTTCTCTTGATTCTTCTTTTTTTTCTCTTGCTTCTTTTTCATCTTCTCCTTCTTCTTGTTCTTATTTTCTAATTTCTTATATGTCTTCTTATTTATTTTTATACTTCTTCTCCTCCTCCTCCTCCAACTTATTATTATTATTCTTCTTCTTCTTCTTCTTTATCTCCTTCTTCTCTATCTCATGCTTCTTCTTCTCCTCCGTCTTATTCTTCTCCTCCTCCTCATTATTCATCTTCTTTTTCTCCTTCTTCTCCTTCTTCTTCACCTCCTCCCACCTACTTCTTCATCTTATTTTCTTTCTTTTTTTTCTTCTTCTCCTCAGTCTCCTCCTCCTTCTTCACATATTTTTCCTACTCCTTCTTTTTCTTCTCCTCCTCCTCCTCAAACTTTTTCTTCTTCTTTTCTTCTTCACCTATATCCTTCATCATCTTCTTTTTCTCCTTCTTCTCCTTATTCTTCTTCTTATTTTCCTTCTATTTCTATTTCTTTTTCTTCTTCTCCTTTTCCTTCTTTTTTTACTTTCTCTTATTCTTCTTCTCCACCATCTTCTTCGTCTTCTTCTTCTCAACTATCTTTTTCTTCTCCCTCTCCTTCTTTTTCTTCTTATCCTTCTTCTCCTTATTTTTTTTTCTTCTTAATCTTCTTTTTCTTCTTCTTCTCCTTATTCATTTTCTTCTCCTTCTTTTTCTTCTTCTTTGTGTTATTCTTCTTGTTATTATTATTATTATTCTTCTTCTTCTTCTTTTTCTTTACTTATTTTTTTTTTCTTATTCTCCTTCTTTTTCTTATTGTTCTCCTCCTCCTCCCTTTTCTTCTCTTTCTTCTTCTACTACTACTTTTTTTTCTTCTTATTATAATACTCCTCCTCTTCTGCTTTATTATTCATATTCTATTTCTCCATCTCATGATTCTTTTTCTTCATTTTCTTTTTTCTCCTTTTTTTTCTTCACCTTCTTCTTTTTTATCTTCTCAATCTTCTTTTTCTTTTCATTCTTATTTTTTTTTCTTATTTTTATTCTTCTTCTTCTACTCTTTTTTTTATTCTTCTTATTCTCCTTATTTTTCTTATTCTTATTCTTTGTATTATTCTTCTCCAAATTTTTATTATTATTCTTCTTCTTCATTTTCATTTTCTTTGACTTCTTCTTATTCTTCGTCTTCTTCTTCTTCTTCTTCTTTTTCTCTTCCTCCTCCTTTTTCTTCTTCTTCTTCTTTACTACTTATTTTTCTTCTTCTTCTTCATTTCTTCTTATTTTTATTCTCATCCTCCTCTTCCTTCTTCTCCTCCTTATTCTTCTTCTTATTCTTTATTTTATTTTTCTTCTTCTCCTTTTTCTTCTTCTTCTTCTTTCTTTTCTTTTTCTTTTCCTTTATCTCATTCTTCTTCTTATCATTCCTTTGTTTCTTATTTTTCTTCTATTGCTTCTTCATTTTCTTTTTCTTTGTTTTCTCCTTCTTCTTCTTCTACTTCTTCTCTTTCTTCTTATTTTTCTTCTGCTTCTTTTTCTTCTTCTCCTCATGGTTCTTATTCTTATTCTTCTTCTTCTTATTCTTCTTCTAGTTCTTCTTCTTCTTCTTCTTCTAGTTCTTCTTCTCCTCCTCCTCCTCCTCCTCCTAGTTCTTCTTCTTCTTCTTCTTATTCTTCTTATTCTCCATATACTTTTTTTTCTTCTTATCTTTCTTTTTCTTCTTTTTTTTCACTTTCTTCTTCTTTTTCTTTTTCTCCTCTTCCTCCTCCTCCTCCTCCTCCTCCTCTTCCTCCTCCTTCTTCTCCTCATTCTTCTATTTGTTCTTCTTATTCTTCTTCTCCTTCTTCTTATTCTCCTCCTCCTTTCTTTTCCTCTCTTTCTTCTCTTCCTTCTTCTTCTTCTCCCTCCTCCTCCTCCTCCTCCTCCTCCTCCTTTCTAATCTCCTTTTCCTCCTTATTCTTCTTTTTGTTCACCTTTTTATTATTCTTTTTTTCCTTCATCTTCTCTTCCTCCTTATTCTTTTACTTTTTCATCTTCTTATTGTTCTTCTTTTTCTCTTTCTTATTATTCTTCTTCTTTTTCTACTACTTCTTCTTATTTTTCCTTTTTATTTTCTTCTTCTTCTTTCTTCTTCTTCTTATTTTCCTTTTATTTTTTTCTTCTTTTTCTTCTTTTTATTTTCTATTTTCTTCTATTTCTTATTTTTATTCGTCTACTTCTCCTCCTTCTCCTCCTACTTCTTCTTTTTTTTTATTTTTCTTCTTTTTTTTCTTCTTCTTCATATCTATCTTATTCTCCTCCTCCTCCTCAATCTTTTTCTTCTTCTTCTTCCTCCTCCTCCTATTCTTCTCCTTCTTATTATTCTTCTCATTTTTCTTCTTCTCTTTCTTCTTCACCTCCTCCCTTTTTCATTCTTCTTTTTTTTCATCTCATCCTTTCTTCTTCTTCTTCTTCACCTCCTCCCTTCTTCTTCTTCTTCTTATTTTCGTTCTTTCTTCTTCTTCTTCTTATTTTCGTTCTTTCTTCTTCTTCTTCTTATTTTCGTTCTTTCTTCTTCTTCTTCTTATTTTCGTTCTTTCTCCTCCTCCTCCTCCTCATCCTACTCCACCTCCTTCTTCTTCTTCTCTCCTCCTCCAACTTCGTCTTCTTATTTTCTTCTTCTCTTTCACCTTCATATTCTTCTTATTCTTTTTCTTCATCTCCCTCTTCTTCTTCTCATTCTCCTTCTTTTCCTTCTTTTTCTTCTCCTCCTCCTCCTCCTTCTTCTTCTTTATCTTCTTTTTCTCCTCCTTTTCTTCTTCTTTTTCTTCTTTTTTTTCTTTTTTTCTTCTCCTTCTTCTTAATCTTATTCTTCTCTTTCTACTTCTTCTCCTTCTTCTCATTTTTTTATTCTTTTCTTCTTCTCCTTCTAATTCTTATTGTTCTTATTCTTATCCATCTTCATCTTCTTCTTTTCTTCTTCTTCCTCCTCCTTCTCCTTCTTTTCTCTTATTGATTCTACTTCTTCTCCTTTTTCTTCTTATTTTCCTTCTCCTTCTTTTTCTACTTCTTCTCTTACTTCTTCTTCTTCTATTTCTCCTTCTTTTTATTCTTCTACTTTACCTCCTCCTCCTCCCCCTCCTTCTACATCACTTTTTTCATTTTTTTCTTCTTCTCCTCCTTCTTCTTATTTCCTCTTCTTCTTCATTTCTTCTATTCTTCTATCTCTAAAATTCTACCCTCTCCTCCTCCCCCTCCCTTTTTGTTCTTCTTTTTCATCTTCTTCTCCTTCTTCTTCTTCTGCTTATCCTCATTCTTCTAACATCCTTTTTCTACTTCTTCTCTTACGTTTTCTTCTTCTATTTCCTATTCTTTTTATTCTTCTGCTTGCCTTTCTCCTCCTCCTCCTCCTCCTCCTCCTTCTACATCATTCATTCTCGTCTTTTTTTTCTTCTTCTTCTTCCTTTTCTTCTTTTTCTTCTTCTTCTACTACTCATTATTATTATTAT
>JAREIK010001575.1:0-68639 GCA_029783825.1 Sapria himalayana | reverse complement strand
AGCTCCAGGAGCTTGGCGTCATCCTCCATCAAGCTCTGGGAGCTCGACGATGAGCTCAATGGATCTATTGGCCGAGCTCCAGGAGCTCGGCATTGAGCTCCTTCAAGCCCCAGGAGCTTGGCATCAAGCTCCTTTGAGTCCCAGGAGCTCGGGGTCAAGCCCCTTAGAGCCCTAGGAGCTTGACCGAGAGCTCGACGATGAGGGGTGGGGAGAGAGGGGCGAGAGGTGAGGGCAAATGGGCAAGGGGAGACGGGTGTGGGCAAGGGGGAGGGGCAAGGGCGAGGGGGAGGGGCGAGGGCTAATGGCAAAGGCAAGGGGGAGGGGCGAGGGCTAATGGCAAAGGCAAGGGCTAGGGGTGGGTACGAGGGAGGGGCGAGGGGAGGGGAGAGTGATTTAGTATTTACTAATTTGGGGGCATTTATTTTTAATTTATTATTAATTTTGTAACTTTTTAAAAAATATCAAAATTTTAGTTTCTAAATTTTAAAAATTTTTGGGGAAACACTCCAAAACATAATTCCCGTAAATTTAAATATATTTGTATATACATGTATATAAAAATCAATATATGTATATATTTTTAATATATGTATGTATGTATGTATGTATGTATATAATTTTTGTATCGAAGTTTTCATTTTTTTGGAAACTGATTTTCAAATAGATAATTAGTTTCCAAATTAAAGTCATTTTCTAAATAATTTTTTCAAAAAAAGGTAGGGGAAAAATCGGTTTTATGAATTAAAACATCCTTTATTTAATTAATTTATGTTTCGTGTATCGAAAGTAATCTTTTTTCAAAAAATCCAATCCGAATCAGAAATCTCCAGGTAGAGGTCAAATCAGTTTTTTTTTAAAAGAAATCTTGTTAAAGTCTGCGGAAGTAGCAGTGTCACCTTGGGTGATAGAAAGGTGCAATGAATTCTGGTGCTGATCAACTACCGTGACTGTCCGGGCATTAATTGTTCCTCCCACTGTCGGTTTGGGGCATGGATGAATACCCATTCAGCATTTGCTGCTCCACGAAATATGGGTAAGACGGTAGGGAGGGATTTATGGTGCTAGCGACGGCAAAGTGCCTAGGATTCGTGCAAAATTTCCAGCCATTTAAGCATCAGGAAACCTGGAAAAATTGAGAGGAGAGCAATGGTCGGACCCCCGAGGCCTCAATTTGTTCTCTTCGGATCTTCCATCGTTCAGTTCAGCTTTTGCCATGGCGGCTGGGGTTCCATTCTCGCTGATTTGTACTCGCGCAAAGTATCTCACTCTCTCTCTCTCCTTTTGAATGTGTGTGTGTGTATCTACTTCTATCTTTTGATCTGTCTATGTTTAGATTTATTTGATCTTAAAATTTGCTAGCATGAAGCTTTGGATCAGAATGGTGAGTATTGATTTAATGGTTGATTTCGTGATTTTTGTGAAAATCGTGATTTTTAAAGGTTGATTTTGATTTTGCAAAAAAAAATTGCTCTTTCAATTTGGTGGGTATGTTTAATATTATTATTTATTTTTTTATTTTATTTTTGACTTTTGTAGTTGTATTGTAATACTTAATAAAATAAAAAAAAGGAATTCATATTTTTCATATTATATATTTATTTTAATTATATGTGATTATATAAATACTAACATATTGAATTTTATAAGAACTCTAAAGTTTAAATGTATTTTAGTAATAATAGTATTAGATGATTGATCTTTTAGAAAATTCTCGTTTTGCATTTATCTATTGAATGTTGTGCTGTTGTGCGATGGTAAATATTTTAGATTAAGTACAGTAGATCTTGAATTCGACACTCATCAAAGGTAACCTGTCTAATTTTTGGAGTAAGGTTATTAATATATTAATTTATCCTAAATCATGCGCTAAGTAGAATCTTATGAAATGGGCATGACCTCAATATTTTATTAGCTAGATAATTATACTCTAATAGAAATTATTATAATAGTCTTCTAGATATTATCTTTAGTGAACCATTTATATTAATCAATGGTTGGAAAATAAAATATATTAATATTGTAATATAGCATTGAGTATATGATTTACTAGTTAGTAAAAACTTTATTATTTTTTTTTCACATCATCTTATTTTTGAACATTTTGCAATATAGTTTCTTTGAGATAATAAATTATTGTTAACACTCACTTTTTTAGTAATTAATTGAGAACAATATGTTGAGAATAATTATTTATTTTTTGCATATTTTGCAGTTTCATTATAGAGATGAAATAATTAGAGATAGCTATTTGGATAAGTAAGTTATAAATTGATACACTAAGATGAAATTACTCATTGTATTGAATTATTAGAGATGGTAGATTTATGTTAGAGATAATATCACTTGAAACATACTCAATTAGAGATAAACTTAAGATTTTTTTTTCATTCACTCATTAAGATAGACATATGCAACAATAGTAATCAAGTGGATTTTTGTAACTCGACGCACTATAATGTCATCAGAGAGAGAGAGGGAGGGAGATGGGAAGAGAGAGAGGGAGATGGAAGAGAGAGAGAGAGAGAGAGAGGGAGTGTGATGGGGGGGAGAGAGAGAGAGAGAGAGAAAGAGAGAGGGAGGGAGGGAGAGGGGGGAAGAGAAAGAGGGAGGAGGGAGGGAGGGAGGGAGGGAGGAGAGAAAGAGGGAGAGAGCGAGATAGAAGGAGAGAGACCATACATGTCTTACTTGGTGTTGCTAAAGTGTATGGCCAGACATGAGCTGAGCCATGATGATTTGATTGTGAGCTAACCAATTTGGCTTAGTGGATTTGTCATGATTATTTTTATGTTTTTTAGTCTTCAGGATGAAGATATGTAAGCGTGATAAGATCAATAAGATTTAAACAAACTTGGGCTAAGAAATGTTGCCGACCTTTAGGATAAATTATTAAGATTTTATTTTATGTAATCAAAATGATATTTATTAGGATGCTTGAGCTATGTTATTTTAAACCACTTCCTTTATAGTAATCTATAGGAAAATACAAGATATGTGTTTATAGTAATCACTTGAAATCACTTTCATTGTTTTGGGCATAATCTTATGAGAGTTGACTTAGTCACTTAGAGCTGAACATAATAATTTCTTTTCAGTTATTTTTTTTATTTAAATTTCACGTGTGTTTTAGTAGTAAAAGGATAATTTTTGTTTCATTTTAGATGTTACTTTAGACTCATGGTTTATTGATTTGTAAGATAATGTTCAAGTTGTAGGCATGGTTTTTAAAAGTGCAAAGTGTATGTAGATGCCTTAGTTGCATGTCATCTCAAAAATACATAGGGCATGTAGGTGCATACCTTAACCTATTATATATATTTTTTATTATATATTAGTTTATTTAATAATTGTTTATTAAATGTAAACATATATGTTAATAGAAATTTTAATAAAATAAATATTATATATTATTTTTTCGCACATCAATATGTCATGATGTAATAAAATAAAGTATGAAAAATACGTATATAATTGTGACACAAAATATGAAAAAATAAAGTATAATCAATATAGTGTAAGGCAATCCATAAAAATATATCACTTAATTTTTAAATGTATTGAATCATTATTTCTATATACATATGTCAATATACGTGATGTAATAAAATAAAATATGAAAAATATACATAATCATGAGTCGTGTCAATAAAAAAATATGAGAAAATAAAATTTATTCAATACAATGTAATATAATTATAAATCTTAAAAAATATATCCCTCATTTGTTATTTGTATTATATTCTTATTTGTATAATTGATAATACTATGATATGCTATTATATTATTATTTTTTCTGTTGAATCATCTATATTATAATTTTCATATATTATATAAATACAAAAATAATGTCTTATAACTAGAATTTATTCTTCTTGATGTGCCTGTAGCTCTGATAATATCTCTCCATGTCACTGTATTATTTTCAAACATTGAATTGTGATGGATTATGCATGTTCTTCTTTACTATCAAAAGTTTTGCTAGATATTTCATTATTATTAATCTTTTGATTATTTATTTTTAACTTAATTATTTATTTTTATTTTAGCTGAAATTCATGAATCCAAGTATAAAGTGGGTAATAATTAATATTTTTGTATGAGACATATTAACATGAAAAATATGCTATAATTTCTTATCGTGTATGTCAAGAGGGTAACATAAATTGAAATTCTTATTGTAGTTTTATTATGATGATGATCATTGAGAGACAATTATACTAAATACAAGAGTAAGAATTAAATAGATGTGTTAATAGAGAAAATGTGAAAGAGATAATTTCATATAAGCTTTTAATTGTTACATGATGGTATGAAGGGATATATATACACATAGTGGGACCCACGAATAATGAATAAAAGAAAACAACTATACAATCATATCTAACAAGATGTATTCAACAGATATGGGCTAGATCACACATGTTTGGGCCCTAATCAAAGTCAAATAAGTATAATCAATATTATTAAAATGTAAGGTGATTATGAATAAAATATCAAGATACATCTAAGAGTAGTCTAAATAATTTTTAGTATTTTATTTATTTATGTTTTGAGTAACTATAATAATTGAAAAGGAATATAAAGATTATATTATTTTTTATTTTATTTAGTAGATATTTATTTAATTATATAATTATAATAACAAAGATTATAATTAGTGACTTGGTTTGGTGAAATTACAACCATACTGTGTGTGTGTGTGTGTGTATGTGTGTTTATTTTCTATCCTCATCCCAAGCTTAAATCATACTATTATTTGGCTCATATGTGTTGCAGTGCTTTCATGTCGGAGCAAATAAGACCCTCATTCCAACAATAAGATTAGTTAAAATTAGAAAATAGATATAACTGCATCATCTCATTTGTTATATAATTTTTATTTGAAAGTTTTCTTCTCAATTTTAATTTCTTATCAATTGAAAAAATATGAAAAATAAGAAATATATACTTACTAATAATGTGTTAGTTTGATTGACGAGGGGAAGATATCACCTAATTTTGAAGGACACGAATTCAATCCCCAAGAATGTTGGATATGTGTTCTAGGGTATCTTTGCCAAATGTCTTTTTCATACTGCTAGGATAGTCTCTTATCTATTTTGACTCTTGGGCTTAAAGGCCAATATATGGTGGGCCAAGGAATAATAGGTGTTGGGTTAGTAAGAGACTGAGGGAATAAAAAAAATATTAAAAAATATATATTTCATGAATATAATTTACTTATTTCTATATTACAAAGATTTAGATAAATTTACTTTACGTAATATGTTTGAAATTTTGATTATCCTATCTGCCCATTTGCCTCAAATCTTAGTGCATGTTTGATATGTTGGAACATTTTCATGTGTGGCCAAACTAACTTAGAGAGATTCTTTTCCGTTGCAACTAATGTTAATCCTTAAATATTACAATAATTTTGCAAAAATGATCAATAAATTTGTTAAAATGTAAATAAATAATTTCTTTTAAATGATGATTCATCTGAAAAGTATGCATTTTTATTATTTTATTTGCTATGATTGTTTGATGGCAATGTTCTTAATCCATTAAGATTTATTCAGGCAGACATTATTCTGCGAGGATATAATGGATGGAACTCGAGACGTGCAATCCAAGTCCTTGATCAGGTCTTCCCAAAGGTGATACGTACTTTCATGAAAAATCATAAGCGTATTTATTTTTTACCTTGCCTTATATTTGTGTTCATTATATTTTAATGAGTTTATAAACTTCTAGAAAATTCCATTCTCAATTGTTTAATAGTTTCTTCATTAAACCCTAATTTTCGAAAAATTAAAATTTGTGGTGGGAAAATTAATTCTGATCAAAATTTTGATGTAGTTATTTTTTTGATGCTATTTTATTTTTGGTGATATTTTTTTTCAAGAAAATACATCTACTTTAATAACTAATAAATTAAAAATAATAGATTTTATGAACCAATTTTTTTATTGTAGCACAAATTCTTCTTTATCAACTTAATCATCACTGAGACTAGAGCTGAGAAATGTGCCGGAGTGCTTGGCATGTGTGCTACAAAACATGTGGCATAGAATGACCTGGTACATTAACCCATCAGGCTAGGTTGGGTTCGAGCCGTGCTAGGCAAGCATGTCCCAAGCAGCCTGTGGGCTAATGGGTCGTGTGGGGATATTCTCTTTTATAGGAATGCCTTCCTGACACAACTTTTGTGATACTTTTAATTGAGATTTATATCTGCTTTGAGCTTGTCTTCTATGCTACTAAATCTCTTAGGTTGAGAATCATAGTATTGTAATCTTGTTTCTTTTTTTTAGTTCTCTTGCTTGTTTTAGTTTTATATTGTCTTGTTGTGTTTGTATTAATTATTTTGTGTTTTAGTTGTAAAGATATGTGTTGTAAGGCATTTTACTTTGTGATGTGTAATATATCTTGGTAATTATGACTTACGTACTATATTGATATGATGATATGTGTAATATATGATGGAAGATATATTACTCTAAATCATATGAATGGGTCATATGTGATGTGTAAGATGCACATTTATTTTTTTTTTGGATATAAAAGTTGATAAGAGATGTTACTTAATAAAATAGAAAATCATATTTGATTGATTAAGAAGTTAGTGATTAAAATAATTTCTTCTCAAAAATATCTAGGAAATGCTCATAGTAAAAGTGTACTAGTAAATATGGATAAGTTTTTATTGGGGGAGAAAATTGTGTATAGCTTATCTTGCTAAATCATAAGGAGAATAATTTACTTAAATTTGTTAATCTCCTATAAAAATATTAGAAAATGGAAAAAGTAACACCCCTTTTGATGTTAATCAAAAAAATTATTTTTTTACTATTTTTGTACCATCGGATTTCATTTGAATGGTTACATGACATGAATCTGATAGCTATTGAATTTTTATCCATTTTAATTATAACAAAATTAAAAAAAATAAAAATATATATTATTTTAATATAAATTTTTTTTATGAATATGGAATAAAAATGTCTTAATATTCATCAAATTTACTCCTCTCATCTTTTGTGCTTTATTTTACTATTTGTTTTGTGTTCTAGTTTAGCTAATTTATAAAAAAAAGTTGGATTTCTATTGCTACTCAAATAAAATTATATTATTACATTACATATTTATTTTTTGTTTATTAATTCGTATTATTAATAATTTTTAAAAATTTTTTAATTTTGAAATTATTAAAAATTTTAAATTTAGAAATATAAATAAAATAAAATAATGACATAGTGATTAAAATTATAATAATTTTGATTTTTGTGTGTGTGTGTGTGTAATTATGATAACCCTACTGAAAGTTTCAAGGTTAAAATTATGTTTTCTCCAATAGTTTCAGCTCATTCGCAATAAAAATTAAAAACTAATCGAACTTAAATAGTATGGATTTATTTTAACATAATGAAAAATAAAAATTTTAGGTGTATTAAAAAAAATTGGAATAGTATATATATTATAAAAAATATATACTTGTAGAAGTATAAGTGATATTTGCTATCTTAAGAGATATGTCAATCAATTGATTAAAAAATATAATATATTAGATTTTAGGTAAACCTAATTGAGCAGCATAGTCTTTAAATTTGAATTAATTTTAATTTAATTGATTTTCTTCATTTATCATTATAACTTTGAGTGAAAATGTCTTGCCAAATAAATTATTATAACTATTTTTTATTAGAAAATTAAAAAAATTATTAAAATCTTATAAAACCTAGCAAATAACAAAATCTTAATAGTCTATATTTGTCAGCGGTCCTATAAAAAAAAAGATTCTAAACAGTTATTAGATACTTTTGGAATTATATTTATCTGTTATTAAAGTCATGTGTTGACTACCAACACGTGATATCTGATAAAATAAATTACGAGAATAATAAACTTAATATTGATAATTCATATTAGGATTCAAGAATTTTTTTTTAATAAAATTCTTAAAGATTATTTATTATATGATAAATATTTATGTGTCTGTATATACTTTTACCACTTATATTATAATTAGGTGTATACATAATATTAGTAGTATAGAGAATACATTGTATTTAGTATCATGACTATTGATATAAATATTTAGTATTTAAAATACTATATGAATCTAAACATCCGAAAGCTCACTAAAATTATTATAATTTATTTTAATAACATTTATGTGGTTTACAGGATTGTTTATATTACCAAAACTCCATTTATCATAATGGCTATGCAAGAAAATGCATTGCCAAATTAATTATTATACCTACCTATTATTAAAAAAAATAAAAATCTATTAAAATCAATTAGGATATCTAGTAAATAATAAGAGTTTAGCAATCTATGTTTATCACCAGGTCTTAAAAAATTATAAATGATTATAAGACAATTTTGGGATTATACCTACATATTGTTAGAGTTATTTATTGACTATTAATACGTGAAATTCAATTATTTTAATAATAGGAATAATAAATTTATTATTAATGATTAAAATTGGGATTTAAAAAATTTTTTAATGAAATTCTATAAGATTAACTATGATATAATAAATATTTATTTATTTATATATATTTATACCATTTGTATTGTACTTGGGTGTATATGTGATATTAGTAGTATAAAGAATATATTATATTTAGTTTCATGATTGTTGATATAAAAATTAAATATTTAAAATACACTATTGATCTATACACTTAGATGTTCATTAAAACTATAATAATTTATTTTCATTATATTTAAATAGGTTATATAATTGTTTTTAAATTTTATTTTCTGGTTTTTATGGTTGATTCATATAAATGGATTATAAATTGATAATATTTCTATTTATTCAATTTTAGACCTAGGATTTATATATGTAGCTAAATAATAAAGAAATTAAATTAATGATCAACAAGGAAGCACGGATACGTCACTGCACAGTCCACATGTAAGACACAATAACACATGGATATGGATCGGATGCACGTCGGATACGTGTCCAATATGTCACGTGGCGTATCGGACAGACGCGTCGGAAACGTATCCAACGCGTTGTTACGAATCCGACGAGTTGGTTACAAATCCGACGTGTCGAAAATAGGGCGAGTAGTAACGGGAGGTGGGAGCAGTAACCGGAGGGAGGGGGTTGGGGGGCTCAAAGAAGTAAAATAGGGGGTTTTAATTTAAAACCCCCTATTTTACTGCTTCGAAACTTTTAAATTTATTATTTTAATTTTTAATTATTATTATTTGTTTAAAAAATATGTAAAATATAATAAATAAATAATTTTGATTTATGTAATATAATTTATTTTAATTTTAAATATATGATTTTAAGTATAATTATAAATATGTTTGTCTAAATTACTGTTTAAGGATAATATTTGTATTTGTTTTTTTTATCATGTCGTATCCGTATCCTAGTTTTTTAGAATTTACCGTGTCCCCGTATCCTTCCGTGTCGTATTTCCGTGTCTGTGTTCGTGTCCGTGTTTCTTAGATGATCAATATTTTTAGTATTTGATTTTTATCTCAATAATAATATGGTAAAAAAAATTGGATTCTTAAATTGATTAAAGATACTTGCATGTTACACATGTATCATATTATAATAACTTGTTTTTGTAATATTAATTAGATTATTTAATTATTTATAAATCTTATTAATTAATTTTTGTGGTTATTATTTTTTATTCTTTTGATTTTAATTATTAAATTCATACGCGTATTTAAGTAATAAAGAAATGAAATTGAAGATTTATATTTTAAATAATTTTTTTACATCTCAATAATAATATCCCATAAAAATAATATTTTTTTTATATTGGTTAAATATATTACTCATATTATTAATAAACCTAAGTACAATGCATCATGTAAGAATATATAAAGACGAACACATTCATTGTGTTATAAAAGTTTTATATGAATTTAAAAATGGTAAATTATATGTTATCATCTAATTTATTAATTATTATTGTATTTATTTTATTAGTAATATATTTTATATATTTTTTGTTGGTAATCAACACATGAATCTAAAATTAAATATATAAAATTCTAATAGTATTTGATATTCAATAAATTTTTTTTAGACTTACTAATTTACACAGACTCAAGAGTCATATAGTTTGTCAAATATCTTTATGTATTTTATATTTATTCTAATGATTGAAAAATTATTATAAAATTAGCTTATATTATTATGTTTATTATGTGACACATACATCTAACATGAAAATCTTAGTTAAGGGTTTGTCTTTAATGATTTTTAAGAAAATATTTATTATTATAATGTTATTTGAAGTATTATTAAATAATATGTTATATATTTTATTTTATATTTTATATTCTCTAAATAATCTTGCATTTTAATCATATATGATATGTATCTCATATGGTTAAAGAATTTTATGTAATTCTAATTTTTTTTTATTTAATTTAGTTTGAATCAATAAGATGGATGGTGATGTATGCATATGCATTAATTTTTTTTTCACCCTTCTCCCAATCCTCCTTTATAAATCCCAGGATAGATGTATACAATAAATTTTCACACTGTTCAATCGTCTTAATACTGATCACAATCTATCATATTTAACTTTGTAGTTCTTATGAGATCTAATGCATTGGTAATAGTTTAAACGGATCTAAATATATGCAAATGCATTACCATTCTAATTTATTCAAATATCTGATGTCTCAAATATCACTCTATTTTATTTTATTATTTAATTATTAATTATTTTTTTTTCTATAATTTTTTATTATGTTAATCTTATAAGTTATCTGAGAATCATATAATAAGTGTGCTCAAAATATTTTTGCATACAATAAAATAATTTAGGATTTTTTTTTTTTTGGATTGAGCGGTATTGATTATATGTTATTTCTTCTATAGAAGAATATATTACTAGATATTGTTGATTAATTGACTTGTTGATTGTACATTCATTACTTAATCACTCAATGCTAGGATGTCCCATTATTTTGAAGTGTGAGACTTATTAGTTAGGATAATATATAAAACTTTCTTATCTTGTATGTTAGGTTAGTATGGGAAATGACTTATTTGATTTGATACACAATCTTGGTTATAAATTATTATTCTTAGTTTGCATGGCTTCTGGTCTAAGTTATAGTTTTTTTTATTTTTTAGTTATTTAATAAAAATATAATTTAAAAAACATTAAAAATAAAAAATTATTATGCAGTAGAGTATATATTGCATAGTTTTAGTATATATTGTATAAATTATGAGATTATATATCAGATTTTATTTGTTATATCCTCACAAAATGTTATTGATTAATATGATTTGAATTTTTTTTTTAGTATGAGTATTTTGAAAGATTTTTAGGAATATACAAAAGTAATAAAAAATTATCTTATCAAAGGAATAACTTTTTTTATTCTTTATTATTGTTTATTTTTTTGATCATACATCTTCGAGAGATATTATTTATCATATCTCATAGTCTTGTGGAGTATTTCCTTTATTAATGATTTGTTCTCGTGATGGGATAAGAGGCGCCTAGATCATTGACACTTTGTTGGTTATTCTAGCATTCTAAATAGGAAATAGTATTTTTCACCATAGTCTAGTAGAGTTTTAGTAAGTTGTTACATTTTTTTTGAAATAACTTATTTTTTTAATAAAACTAACAAGAGTAAGAGTCTAAAAGATATATTTTGACTTTTTACATTGCTTTACTCTTTTGTAGTTCCAATAGGACATTAAGTTAGAAAAGAGTATTTCGTGATTATATATGAACTTACTAAATTATATTTTTATAATTTTCTTATGGAGTTATCATATGTATCAAGTATAGATTAGGTTGACTCTAGTGAGAATGACGTTTGTAATTAAGGGAAATCTGCCACGAATTTAGATGATATAATTTTTCACGAGTCTACTCTTGTCCATGATAAATTAAATATTGGAAAACTTGATTGTTAGGATTTAGTCTATATTAGAAGAATGAGACATACACAACCTGTTAATAATAGAGGTGAGTCTATCAAGGAACCAAATAATCTTATAACAACCATTTTGATCTTGACTTTTTTGATTATCCTTTTGAAAGAGTAGAAAGATCATGCTCAATTCTTGGTGTCATATGTTTTATCATATCAATGCTCGCTTTTTTTTCAATTGATTTTACTGGGATATTCTAGTATTCTTTTGAGATATTATCTCACATAGGATGATGGTGCGTCATATTGTAAGAAATAGATGATGATCTATGAGAAGATTTATCGTTGGTTGCAGGTGTGTGTTTAATGTGAAGACATGTTTATATATGAATATAGATTGCATTAAGATGAGACTTACAGTGGATGTGGGAGATATACTCAGATATTTAGTGTGAACCATACTAGGGTTTTTTATCTCAAGTAATTATATTGATTTTCATATGAATTCTTATTTTGCTAATATCTCACATGCAGGCAATATACCAGCTAGACATTAAGAATATTATATTTCATAGTGATCTAGAGGAGAAGGTGCATAAGAAATAATTACTGAGATCTTAATCTGTGAGATTTTCACTAATAATTACCTATACACTGATATTTTGATTACTAGAGATGATAAATTGAGAATTACTCAGCTCAAATATTTTCGACCATAATTTTAGATGAAATGTATTGAGAAACACTTGTATTTTCCCATGATAGAAATAGTTTTTTATAGAAGATAGATTGTTTCATCACAAATGAGATATATGATTTAAATATATTTTTTTTCTAATTGATCATATTATTTGTAAGAGAATTATATGAAAGAGTAAATATATGATCATTATTAAATCAAATATAGCTCATACGATTAGTTTAGTTAGCTATTTCTGTGATTTTACAAGACATGTTTATTTTGATGCAGCTCTTTTTATACTGAGATTTATAAAAGAAGTTTTAAGACTGTAGGATCATTTTTAGTGATCGCTAACACTTATAGTTAGTTGGTTGTTCAGATTTGAGTGGTATAACAATTTTCAATGTGGCAGCACCAACTGCATGTCTTTTTTTTAATTTTCCAATAGATAATCTTGTCTCTTGAAAAAGTAAGAGATATATGTTTGATTTGAGATCCAATACAGTAAAAATTATGATAGTGTTCAGGGTGATAGTGGTGGATATATATAAAATATTTTGAATTCGGTACCTACTCTAGAAATCACGCAGGAGTGGGTGGTGTATATTAAGATGGGTAATTTCTTCTTGGAGATAAAATTTTAAAATAAGATCATTATTATAATTTATATTTAAATAATATATCTGTTAGTAAAAATTTATATAAAAATTTTGAAAATATCTATATTTATCATTTATTTATTTTTAGTTTGGTTTTGATATTATGGATCTCGACACGTGAGATAGAGAGAGAGGTATTATACATCTCATTTTTCTTTTTTCTTTTTTTCTTTTTTTATTATATTATGGATGAGATCACCCAACATGTGGTCTGTCTCAATATAACAAGCTTATTTTATTTTAAATTTTATTTGATATTATTTGGTTTTTAGATTCAATGTTTTACATGTAAAAATAATAAATTATTTATTTTATTATTTTCTCCAATTTACACATTGGTGCCCATCTAGCTGGCACTGGCACTGGTTCACTTAAAAAAAAAACAAATATCCAAAAAGAAAAACTAATTAGAGTTCGGTTGCATCAAATTTACATTTGTGTGACTAATACGAGCTCGCTGATAAGCAGGCTAGCCCTGGCCCAAGCCCATGCCACATCGGTCAACATCTATGTAGCCAGGCGACTGAGACAAAATTACATGCAGCTCTTCTCCTCTCTGTGTAGGATGCTGCAGTGCAGCCATCTTTGGTGATAGTCTATTTCGGAGGCAATGATTCGATGGGCCCTCATGCTTCAGGCCTCGGCCCGCACGTCCCCCTGCCCGAATACATCAACAACATGAGGAAAATTGCAGTTCATCTCCAGGTCGACCTTAATGAGCTTGGTGGTTCGGTTGGGTTCGTGATTCCATTTTTGGGCTAACCCTCTCTGTTGCGCAGGGTCTCTCGCCTAAAACCCATGTTGTTTTTTTGAGCTGTCCTCCCGTGAACGAGGCTGAACTCCAGTCGTGCGCACGGTCTGCTCATCTCTATTCCAGAACTTCTGAATGTTTATATTTCTGTATTTTTTTTATTTATTTATTTCTTTTTTTTGTTTGGGATTCAAGAGAAGGAATAATTAGTGAGCTTGCTAGGACAAATGAGCTGTGCCACAAGTACTCAGAAGCCTGCATCAAGCTGTGCACAGAAATGGATATAAAGGCTGTTGATCTTTTTTCTTCAATTCAAAGAAGGGATAATTGGAGTACAACTTGCTTCGTGTAAGTTTGTTTTTTTTTTTTTTTACCTACTCAATTCAATCCTTAATTTCTTTTGGCTCATATGTGAGGGTCTCAAGGCTCATGTCTCAATAATATGATAGATCTCACAGACATACATTGTGGAGAGCATGTCTGGTAGGTATCCCTAGTGTCGGAGATCATGATAAGAGTATTCATCAATTGGACTGGACTACCATATTGTTGATTAGTTCATCATTGTGTTTGGCCTTGAGTATTTTTGTCTTGTTTCTTTGTGAGAGAAAGTAATATTTCTTGACAAAAATACCCTCTGGGTGTTGTTTCATACAAGTTAGACATATGCAACAATAGCTAGACAAGTTGGATTTTAGCAACTCTTCGTGCTATAATGTCAACAGAGGGGGGGGGGGGGGGGGAGAGAGAGAGAGAGAGAGAGCATATATGTCTTGCTTAATGGTGCCAAAGTGTATGGCTAGACCTCAGTTGAGCCATAATGATTATATTGTGTGTTAATCAATTTGGCCTTATAAATGCATTTAAATCATCACTAATGTATTGAATCTTATAAGAATTCCAAAGTTAAATGTGTTTAGTCGCGATCGCTATTGATATAATTGACGAGTGTGAAAGTTTGTCATATATAATTTGGCTTTATGAATTTATTATGGTTGGTAAGGGGGATTGGGAGAAGGTGGAAATTTTTTTTTTTTTTAACAATTTGGCCTTAATGGATTTATCATGATTATTTTTATGTTTTTTAGTTTTTATGATGAAGATAGATGGAGGGTGAGAGAGATGGGGGGGAGTTGATTGTCATGTTTTTTAGTCTTGACAAAAATACCCTCGAGGGTGTGTATCTTTTGTCATTTCTTGGGATCGAACTCGTGTCTTACAGGACTAGGTGACTTGTCCTTATGTCATTCGTGCCACAATATTATTAGTATTATCTTTTATATGATTATGAATTGCCTAAGATACAACTTGCCTTTGTGTGATGATGATTAACTTCATCCAAGAGTGGTATGTGTTGGATATGTGTGTGTGTGTGTGCGCGTGTGTGTGTGTGTGCGCGTGTGTGTGTGTGTGTGGTTTTTTTTTTATTAGTAACTGTTAGATTTATTGTCTTCTAGCTATGATATCTCTAATTTATTGAGTTTAAGGCTTGCCTATTATAAGATATTAATCTCTCAATATTACTACTACTAGCGAGAGCCTTGTGTATAGGATATGATCTTTTAGATGATTAAAAAATGTAAAAATAATATTATTTTGTAAGTCATGAATTTGTGTGGTGATTAGTAATTTTCTCTAAGAGAGATGGTGGGGCTTGGATTTGATGCGTTTAGACATGAAAATTATAATACTCGCCTAAATATGTGGTGGGTCTATTTTTGATAAATTAGGTAGATCATATTTTTTGTGCGATTATAAATAGTATCGTTTGGGTAAGTGTCGAGAGTTTGATACCTTTTATTAGATGACTCCTAACAGGTCGGAGAGATTATGTGTTGGTGTGATGATAAGTATCTTCGTATAAGGTGGTGATTGATCTTGAATTTTAATTATTTTCAATGTGTTCTTTTATTTCTATTATTTTCATAATCAATTTGAATAATTGAAATATGTATTTTTATTGTTCTTTTTTTATGTTATCTCGTCATTTTCAACTTTGTAATAGTCATAATATATTTTATTTTATGTGCTAAATTTAGAACTTTATGAACTTGTTATTTTTTTTAAAAAAAAAAAACAAAAGAAAAACAAATATATAAATGATTATTATCGTCATTTTGAGAATTTTATTATTTATGATATATTTTCATTTTAGGGTGTTAGAATATTAAATAATTAATAAGAGGAATGAATTTTAATAATAAAGATATCAAAAATTTTAAATAATAAAAATACATGTTATTATGCTATTTTTTTAATAATATAATTAAATTAATATTTTTTCAATATATATAGTGTATGGATAGTATATGTTTATATGTTATTTATTTTTTTATGTATAATATAAAAATATTATATACAGACAACATTTATACTATATAAAAATATTGTGATTATATAAATTCTAACTTATAATATAACCAAACTTAATATTCTCAAAATATAATATTTATTTTTATTTTGTCTATCTTCTCTCATTTGGGCTCCCCTCTCAAGACTCAAACTGACACCATCGTCGCAGTTACTCGTTGGAACTGTGTTTGTCTCTGTTTTTCCGTGGCTACGCAAAAACTTTTCTGTTACGGGTGTTCAAGAGAAATATGTTTTTGAGATGAATTTGAGGGGCTGTGGGCTGGCAGGGGAGATGGGATCCATCTTTCGGCAGAGGGCAGCCAAATCGTGGCGGAGGAGATCCTCAAGGTACTGAGGGAAGCTGAATGGCGCCCTTCTCTCTACTGGAAATCCATGCCGGCTGAATTTTCCGATGACTCTCCGTACGACCTCGTCGCCGCCGATGGAAAGACGACGCTGAATCCTTCTGACTGGACGATTCACCCTGAGATCCCGTTCTGATCGACCGAATCTCTTTCCAGGTGATTATGTTCTTAATTTTTGGAACGTGTCCCTTCGCGCCGCTGGATTCAATTCACATTCTGAATGCGAGAGGCGATAAAAATATTTTGGTGCGAACAAATTTGTTTTATTAGCTTGATCTGATTTTGCTGCCATGTCTTTCTACTTTTAGTTTTCTATAAATCCTTAGATGTTTTCATGATTTCATCTCAGTTTTTTATTTTTATTTTTTTTTTTGATATAATTATGTTTTTGCACAGTACCTAGAAAATAATTGAAAAAAATATGTAATTAATTTTTAATTTTTAAAAAAATTACGCCAAACTCCTAAGTAATTTATTTTTGGTAACTCTAATATACTAATTTAAATATATCTACTCTCACCCCCTCTCCACTTTAACTTGTCCGTTGCACCTCTCCTGTTGCTCATCAATCTCTTGGAACTCAATGAGCTCTTGTCAAGCTAAATGGAGCTCAATGAGCACTCTTTGAGCTCCTAGAGCTCGATAGAGTTCAACCAAGAGCTCCTTATCGAGCTCCAGAAGCTCATCTTCATATAGCTCTACATGCTCCTGTCAAGTTCCATGCAGCTTGACGAGGAGCTTAGAGGTGTCAAACAGGCCATGCCGGGCTGGTCTGGCCTATTTTTTTAGAGCATGGTCATGCTTTCGTGCCTGGCCCGGCACGGTTTATAAAAGCCAGGACCGGCACGGCGGGACCGGTCCCGACCGGCCCAAACCATGCCGTACGAGCTAGGTAAAATTATTTTTTGTAAATATTATAGTTTTAAATTTTAGTTTAATTATATAAAATATTAAATTATATATAATATTTTAGATATAGTATAATATAATAAATTTATAAAATAAAAATTGTTTAAATTTTATTAAATTTACAAAGTTTAAATTTTTTTTATAATGTAAAATAAAATTAGTTTATAATTTATTAGAATTGAATAATATAGTTATAAAACAAAAAAAAAATTTTTTATGAAAAAATAAAACAAAAAAAAATTAATAAATCAATAAATTTTGTTAAAAAAATTAAAAATTAAAAAAACATAATAAAACCAAATAAAAAATTACCAATCAGCCATTGGATACCGAAAGTCCGAATCAAACAAATTAAAGGTTCAACGTAACGTATAAATAAAGAGTATAATCAAAAAAAAATAAAACATCAAAATAAAGAGTATAATCAATTATCAATCGGCGTGTCATGAGCATCATCAGCCGTAACATCAAGAACAGTATCATATGGATTATAATCATCAGCAATCAACTCCATTTTCGTAGTGGATGCGACTGTAGTCCTAGTCCCAATTCCAGCACGATCATGGATGCTAAACATCGAATCCTCTCAATCCTTCAAACAGACCAAGGTCTCAATAATATTTGAACGTAATCTCGATCTCCTATTCGAAATTACGTTCACTGTAACAGAAAAAATAGACTCCGATGCTACGCTCGAAGCCGAATGAATCAGTAGATCCCGTGCCATCCTAGATGACATGGGAAATATGAACTCGTATGATTTCCACCACTGTAATATATCAAGATTCTTAGTATCAGAATGTGATAGGATTAAGCAGTAATCGGTATCTAAGTACCGAGAAAGCTCGCTCATATTTAATGGTTCACCCCTACATTTCCCCTTCGCTAGCTGAATTAAAAAAATTATCATTTTCGAATAAGATATCCATTTCCGTAATCACAGTCTCATTACTATCACCACCATATTTAATATCGTAGTATGTGAACAAATCAGTCAACTTCTCGTGAATGAACCCTTTATGTAGGTCTTCTAGGTTCATGCACGAGGGATTGTAAGTCTGAGTATTTTCTATCCCTTCCACCTTAACCCTAGGGTCCATGCATGCAGTGAGGCAATAAAGAGATGAAATGGTAGACCAATATTTCAAGTATTTGATTTCTATCTCTGCAATCATATGTTCTTGAACATGCTACTAAACATGCTACTAATATTGCTAATAATGTTGCATATACATATGTTCTTGAGCATGCAGTGTTGGGTCAGCTAGATACTTCCTAAACATGCTACTAATGTTGCATATGCACCGGAGTACAATGCAAGTCATGGGCATATAAATCGACGAACACATGTTCGTCGTGTCATAAAAAATTTTCAGGAATTTAATAAATGAAATTCCTGAAGCCCAATCAGTGTCGTCAATAATAAGTTCGTCACTCTTACTATTGACGTAGTCGGATATCATGTGTTCGTATCCAATACATAATTCCAACATCATGTACGTATAATTCCAACAATGTCTCACATCCGATTCAAATATCATGTACGTGTAATTCCAACGATGTCTCACATCCGATTAGAATTTCTTATTAAGATTAACAAACAGACTACCAAACTCTTATTGTTTGCGAGAAGTGCGAATATATTTTAGTGAATTACGTATATTATCTAACGCGAGGAAATACAACTTCATATCCGCTTGAACAATCAGGTTAATCACGTGACACATGCATCTGACATTAAAAATCACTAACAAACATGTTAATCGCTACTCCATTAGGGGTCGGAGTGGGGGACCTTGGGTCGGGTTTGATTGGACCCGACCCATGGTCTTTTTTGCAGGAAGGGGACGGGATGCTTTGGGTTAGGGGTTGCCGTTGGCCCAAGTGTCCCGAGTCACGGTGAACCCACCGTGACTCGTGAGGGTGCCAGGCTGGGTGTGAAAGGTGACCCCAACCGTGCCACGGGCCGTGCCACGGGCCGTGCCACGGGCCATCGAACCATGCCAGGTCAGGCATGGCACGAGGCCTGGTTGGCTTCAGCACAGCACGGAACAAGCCATGCCTTACCCGGGCACGGCATGGGCCCAGGCACGGCCTAACCATGTCGTGCCTCCTGCCGGGCCGGCCCGGCCCGGCCCGGTTGACACCTCTAGAGGAGCTTCATGGAGCTCATGGTTAAGCTCGTCAAACACTCACACTGCTGGAACTCGACCAGGAGCTCAATGTAACTCATCGAGCTCCATGGAGCTCGAGTGAGAGGCAAGATAGGGAAGAGGGGTGAGGGGTTTTAGATTAAGATAACATAACTTTGAATTTATTAAATGAGTACACCAAAAATCAATTAATTAAGAGTTTGGTTTACTTATTTTTAATTATTAAATATTTATTTTCTTTTTTTCAATTCTTTTCTTGGAAGTGCACCAAAATATATTTCTTTTTTTTATTAGTTTTTTTATTTTATTTTATTTAAAAAGCATTGGATTTTGAAAGCTCATAATTTATTTTTTGGAAGTGCACCAAAATATATTTTGAAAGCTCATAATTTATAGTCTTTCATTTTGTTTATTATATAGTTCGAACAATATAAATAATATTAATATTAATAATAACAAGAATAGAATACCCATAATTTATATATTTATTTTTCATTCCATTTTAATTTTTATTGTTTAGATTGTTCTCACAATAATAGTATATGGCATTATTTTATAGTTTTTTTTTTAACTATTATTTTCATTCCATTTTATATTATAGTATTAATTATATTGTTTCTATTGTTCTAACAATATAATAGTATTTGTTTCCATTTTAATTTATATATTTGTTTATTGTTATAATATGTTTTATTTAATTTAATTGATATTTTTCCATCATATAAATTTGTTGATATTATTTTTGATGTTTTTAATTGATTCCAATTGTACTTGTGGTGGTTCTCCCTGCTCTCTTTCTCTCTCTTAACTTATTTTTATATTCACCCTTTCACGCCCCGTCCCTTTCTCTGCTCTAGCTATCTTTTTCTACACTTCTCTCCTCTCCCTCCTGCTCTCTCTTTCTCCTCTCTCTCTCTCTCCTCTCTCTCCCCTTCTTGCTCTCCCACCCCCTCCTGCTCTCCTATAGCTCCCTCCTGCTCTCTCTCTCTCTCCTATCTCTCTCCCACCTGCTCTATCTCTATCTCTCCTATCTCTATCTCTCTCTCTCCTATCTCTCTCCCACCTGCTCTATCTCTATCTCTCCTATCTCTATCTCTCCTATCTCTATCTCTCTCTCTCCTATCTCTCTCCCACCTGCTCTATCTCTCTCTCTCTCCTATCTCTCTCCCTCCTGCTCTATCTCTCTCTCTCCTATCTCTCCTATCTCTATCTCTCCTATCTCTATCTCTCTCTCTCCTATCTCTCTCCCACCTGCTCTATCTCTCTCTCTCCTATCTCTCTCCCTCCTGCTCTATCTCTCTCTCTCCTATCTCTCACCCTCCTGCTCTCTCTCTCCCCTCTCTCTCCCTCCCTCCCTGCCCTCTCTCCCTTTCTCTCATGCTCTCATTTTCCTCTTGCACTCATGCTATGACTCCTCTCCCTCATGCTCTCTTAACTGAATTTTATTTAATGATTTACATATATGAAATAAAAACAGATTTTATCAATATATAACATTAAAATATCTACTCTGAAATTTTATTTAAATAATAAAAACAGATTTTATTATTTATTTCAAGCCCAGCCCATGCTATCCTGGAGCAAATGCACGTCACTAATGAAGCAGGCGAGAATCATAACTAGCATCCCTAAGGATCAAACTCAAGGCCCTACCAGGATGAGAGGATCCATCGCCTATTATTGGTCGACATATCTACATTCTACTGAAATATTTCATTACTCTAATAGTGATTTCTAGAGGGCTAAGATTTGCATCGACCTTGAATATTCTTTCACATTCAGCTACCTCGAGCAACTCTAATTGAGATTTCAAGAGCCCAGCAGGCATGAAATGGTCCCCTTTTTGGTCTCTAGCCACTAGTCTCTCCGTTATCACACGTTCGTCATCTGCATTCAACCACACAAACTCGACCGAACCAGAATAGCTTCCATGTTCATAACATGGATCAGCAGATCGAAGCATCTCTCTGTGCTGAATTCGAAGAGATGAACAAGAGAGGACAATGGTCTTTCTGCAGTCTAGCATTCCACTTAGACAGGCCTTTATGTTTTCCAGCCATGGTAGGCGATCAGCTTCTGATAGAGGAACAGCTCGAGCCATCTTTTCTTTGGTATTAAGCCAACATCAAAAAAAAAAAAATCACTAGATGAAAAAAATCATTAAAAAAAATAATAATAGCTTTGTGGATTAACAAAATGACTGAGTGCCTTTGTTCTGCTTCGAATGGAAATCATCTGCATCAAGGAAATCACAATTCAACTCTTCCGCCAACATCTTTCCTATCGTCCTGTTCGACAAAATAACTATACTAAATAGAATGTTACCAATTAAAATACATATAAACATAAGATACATAAAGTGAGACAGAGTAATAGTATGAGAGAGAGATAGAGAGAATGCAAGAGAGAGAGAATGAGAGAGAGAATGAGAGTGGGTGAGAGAGAGAATGCGAGAGAGAGAGAGAGAGTGGGTGAGAGAGAGAATGCGAGAGAGAGAGAGAATGACAGAGTGAGAGTGAGAGAGATAAAATGAGAGATCAATTTTATTCTAAATTTTTTCTCATCTCTCTCTCTCCTTTGTGCTCTCCTCCTTTGACATAATGTTGTATTCACATTAATTTTTTATTTTATTATTTAATTTATGGCTTAAGCATCTTCATAGGCTGTGGTGTGACTATACAACTTGCAGTTAGATTATATTTTATAGGTAAAATGGATTTTAAAGCAAAATGATTATGATACATTTTTTTGTTTTTTCATTAGTTTGAGTTTTTAATTTATTTGATGACAATTTATTTAATAAATATACATATTTAAAAAATATTAAATAATAAATTTAACAATAATGAACATGAAATTAACATAAATATAAATAATAATGATAATCTGACTAAAATATAAGAGACCGAAACAATGATTTCTCTGATATTCTCAAACCAAACTAATTTACCACCTAAAAAATAAAAAAATGAGACAAAATTTAATAATATAGATATACTTTAAAAAATTAAAAAATAAAATTCTAGGTGTGTCCAAAATAATTAATATAATATATATATTATCATAAAATATATATATTTAAGAGTGTGTATGGGACTGAATATTTAAAAAAATATGCAATCAATACATCAAAAAATATAATGAATTAGATTCGAGACAAAATCAACTTAGCAATAAAATCATTCAAACTAAATCTAATTAAGCTTTGTTAATACCCTTCATATATCATACTGATTTTGAAATGAAAAATATTATCAAATTAATTATGATTATGAATTTTTTGATTAAGCTTTCATATAATCATACTTCTAACTTACTTATCATAGAATTTTTAGGTCAACAAATAAAATTGATATTTATGATGTCCGATATATGGACTAGATACAACTATGCATCATTGGCATAACTCATCACCACTATATAGACTCAAAATAAAAATTTAATAAAAAAATTTTATGATTTTTTAAGATTTCTCATCTACATGTTAGACCTATCATATATGAGTGTATAATACAGATTTTTAAATATTATAAAATTCAAAATAAAATAGTTAATTTTATTTTTTATAATGCTTTTAATAATGAAGTAGCTATTAATATATTTATTAAAATTATTAGATATATACTATTAGATGAGATATTTCATGTTAGGTGTATATGTCATGTAATTAACATAATATAATAAATACAATAATTAAAATTATTTCACATATAAGAAGAAATAAAAAAATTACTAATATACCTTGAGACACCTAACAGACAACAAAAGCTTAACACTATATGTTTGTCAGCGAAGATAAAAAAATATCCTAGATGAATGTAAGACAATTAAAATTATATTTACCTTATATTAGAGTCATATATTGACTACCGATGCATAATATCCGACTATATAAATAATAAAAATAATAAACTTATTATTGAAAATTCAAATTGAAATACATATATTACCTTTATGAAATTCCTAAAATTTATCTGAGACAATAAACATATGTTCGTCTATATAGATTCTCATTTTTTGTATTACATTTAAGTACATATGTATCATTAATAATATGTTTAGCAAATATAAAAATTACACTATATTTAGTATCATATCTATTAAGATAGAAACCAAGTATTTGAAATAATAATCTTTCATTTCAACTTTATACATACTCATATGTAGTAACAAGGTACACTATACTGAAAGATTTATTAATTAAAAATTAACTAATTTATTTACATATTATAAATACAACAAATAATTATATTATTAGGCTCTAAATACAAGCATTAACATCATATTCGAAGATGATTAATTCTCCATTGAATTAGTTAGAAGCAAATGATGAGAAATCAATCAAATAAATATAAACTATCTCAATACTTTGATACTGCTTACTACTCTAACGTATTATATAATGATAATAAGAATTAGATATTTTATTATAATAAAAATCATACAAATGTATATTTTTCATACTATATAAGATAAAATTAATCCACTAACCTCACCGGCATCTAGTTTAGCAAAGTCTATTTTTACTATGACAGCCAATATCATTTAAGATAAAAAATTAAAATTATAACTAAATATCATACAAATACTTGTATGTATGAAAGACTAAAAGATTTGAAATCAAGAATTTAAGATAAGATATAAAACATAAAAATAAATAATAATTTATGAAATTTGAAGATTGGGGATATCGAGGATTCTAGCAACATCTTCTACCACATTAATGATGATGTTGTTCTGCACCTATATCTGCACTCTCATACCACATACACCAAATACTAATTCTTGATTCATGTGATGATGATACTATACTAGTTGATGTTTATTTTATCATTTTTTTTATTTCATTATGATTTATATTTTATTAATATATCGGATCTCACTTACGATCAATTTTTTTTGATATTTTTTTTATTTTAATTATGATTTATGCATTCATCATATATAATTTTTTTCATTATTAAAATTAAATAAATATTTTAATTTTTCATTAGAGTCAAACCAATTGCAATGTCAGGATTATAATACGCTAATGCATATTGCAGAAACAAAATATCATTTTTTTTCTTTATTTTGTGTTTTCTTAATTTTTTAAGTTAAATATTTTTACTTTTAATAATTAATAACATAATAAATAACAATTAACTAATTAAATTTTTTAAATATATCACATTTTATTCAAATTTAAAATTGTAACCTAAAAGAACAAAAACTAGAAAAAAACAATTCGGTTGGTGCTAGCACAAATTGATCCAAACCAACATGGCTCAGACCTAGCCCAACATGGCAACCACTCCCAAAACTTTGTGGGCCAACCATATCATGTCGGGCAGCAATTATAATTATCGTGTCGTGCCCAACATGGCCAAATAGCATAGTCATGCCTCACTGAAAAGAGTTGTGCTGACATAGCACAACACATTTGACACCTCTACATCAGGTAATAAACCAATACTTCAATCAACAGAAGTATTTGGCGAAGCATATCCCAAATATTTTTGTAAGAATATCAAAAGTACATCTCTTTTGTGATAATAATCAATGTCCTAGGATAGGTCATAGGAACCATACCCAATGTATTAGGCTCTTGTTTTAACATGAGATATAATAATAAGACTAATATAACAATAACATTATGTTCACAAATCAAAGATAATATATCTAATAAATCTCAAACTCAATATATATTGCACTTAATCAAATATATTTGTAATCATGTTAAGACATTATCTACAATATATGCATACAATATAAAATCATCCTGAATAATTAGTCATCTCATTATTATTTTTGTTTAAACATGCTTAACTTCAAAATTTTTATGAGATATGATATCGGTATTTATAAAATATATCTTCTATACCACACAAAATTATCCTAATTTCTCAAAATCTTTCATCTAGAACTACAAGTAAATACTAATTAAGTTAGGTGATTACTAACTTATCATTACTAATAATTAGAATCTTATTAATTTACATAATAAATAAAATTATTTTATTATTAGAACTCCAAAAAAAAATCATAACAAATATGTTTAACCAAAATGAATTGATTATTTAATGAAAACATCACAAATCAAATTCTAAATTCATACATTAAATCAACAATTTCTTTCTCAATTTGCACATTAAGTATGATTATGCCGATAGCAACCCAAATAACTGGTTTATATATAAATTTTCTTTAAATTCATCATAAAAAAATACATTCTTCATATTTGAGCCAACATCTTTGTTACAAATATTGCCTTAAATTAGATATCTTTTAACTTAGAACTTGGCATGGAGTATACATTCTTGTCATTATAATAATTCATAAGTTTCATTGGTATGGAGAATATTTATTTCTTTGAAAATTGAATATGACATGAGAGTATATACAAGTACGACAAAACATGAACGATAATGTATTACTACTATGTTGATTTCAAATGGCAACCAAACTATTAAAAGTACATGGATCGCCTACAATAACATCTAGTTCCTCTGTGAATCCATCTCTAATCTAAACAAGCTAAATATGACACAATCTGCCTAGAATATATATTAAGTCTTAGAGTATTCAAGTATCCCAACCTCGAACTCAGTATGAGCCAGAACTAAAATAAGCTTATGAACTAATGTGAAATCTAAAATTGAGGGAGATTTGATCTTCTAAGTAACCTCACTCTCTCTAGAATCAATAAGAACTATATTTATTAAAAAATATGATACCTCCATATGTATCATCTGGAGTCTCACTTTTCTTATTCTTGCCAAAAAAATAAGTAATACTCAGCTAAGTAATTTAATTACTTATTAAAATCCTACATTAATCTGGTAAAAAATACTTATATCTTTTTAGTTATTAGAATATCCAAAAAATATATATCTAAAGATCCGAGATATAATTTTGTCTCATTCTAATAAAAAACTATTGACAACATATGTATTTATAAAAAATTTGAAGTCAAGCTAAATGATCTTTCTCAAAATATAAATTATAATAAAACACTCATTGAAAAAAATAATAATAATATCTAGTTTAATGAGATTATTTGTGATTATTATCATATCTTTCTAGAAATATTTAATAACACTCATATCAAATAGAAGTGTAAGACACATCGGCAAATATTGACAAAAAAAAATTACAATTACATTCTATAACAAATATGTTTAACAAAAAATCTAGTCTATAATCATATTATTCATTTTGTAAATATTAAATTTATCTGAAATATATTATATAACACATAAAATCATCAAACCTAGGCTACCCTAGGTTCAATCCATGCCGAGTTGTATGTCAGCTAAACCCGACCCAACGTAATCCAGAAAAATTTAGGATTACTGATGGTAGCCCAGCGTGGACCAAACAATAACATATTAAGCCGGCCCATCATAACTCATTTTCCACCTCTAATGTAACCCATCAAATTCATAGTCAACTAAAAATACAAGTTTCATTAAATAAGAAAAAATAACAAGTCCATATATATTTTATAAAGTCTCAATCTTCTAAGCTTTCTAAAAAACAAATCTTATTTAAAAAAAATAAGTATATCCCTCATTAAAATCTTATTAGGCTCATAAAAAATACATTTACTATTTTTAGATAGTAGAGTATCAGGAATAAAATATATCTTAAAATTAATATGATTGGTGAAGTAATTTTTAGTTAAACAATCTCTCTCTAAAATATAGAAAAATGCTTCAAAAACAATCTCTCTAAAATATATAACGAGATTGATGAAGTAATTTTTAGTAAATAATACATCTTATCAAAAATACTTCCAAACACTTCTACAAAATAAAAGAGTCGACGTTGTCTCAATTATATTTATATTTTTATTTTTTGCAATTTCATTATATAAAGGTGGATCAATATAAAAAATCTAATATATAATCACATCTTTCATATTTTAAGTAATAAATGTCTGAAAAATATTATTATATATTATTATCTTTTATTTTTTTTAATATTTTTAGTAAATTATTTTTTTTATTTTATAAAGTAATTATGAAAAATCTAGATTGCATATTTTTTGTAATAAAACTAATTAGCCACGAATATCATCTCCAATATAATTTATTACATATAACCTCTCAAATATCATCTCTAATAGATCATCCTATTTCTATATAAATAAAAATAAATAGGTTATTAGCCACATTAATCTTACAGACAAGATGAAAAGTTAACTAACATGTCTCATATCTCAAAATAAAAATATCATTAGACTAAGATAAAATATTATCACATTGATCAATGATGAGAGGCCAATATAAAAATATACAAGAAAAAAATTTAACACACAAATACCTATAATGAGAACTTACTACATAATAGAAGACAGTCAACTATACTCGACTTCAAGTTAAATCTTCTTTTAAAATCTTCAATCCCATAAACAAATATCAAATAAAAATAAAATAAAATAACAATTAAATTATATAAAATAATAAATCATAAAAAATACTAATAAAATAATAAAGAATAAAAAAAATATGCAAACAAAAATTAAATAATATATTATCATTAAATAATTTTAAAAAATTTATCATTGACTACCATAACATTTATTAAATATGCAACAAGATAGTAATAAGAAAACAATCACCTTAAATATAAATATTAGCTCTCGAATCAATAATCCACAAGTGTTAAATGGAAAAAATTCATAAAATTTATAATACTTAAAGAGTGAGAAGCATGTATTGATGTCCTACCAAGGAAGAATGTAGAATATCCTCTATCAACAAGAGGTATGATCAGAATAAATAAACACTATGAGCACCCCTAAATGAATCTAATGGTCAATCTATCTCTAACATACTTCATCTTTCTACAATGTGTGTGCTAAACTAAATCTTTCGTATTTTTATTGCTTCTACAACTAATATCTCCTTGGCTACTAACAAGTATAAAATAAGATATCTCTACTCATATAAACTAAATTACAACATAAAGCAACTCTGATCTAGTGGAGAACTCCCTATCACTCAAAATATATCTATAAAATCATAAAAACTCATTAAGTTGTAAATATAAGAATATCATGCTCAGAAATATCTCTAGCCAGCTCACTCTCTTTTTAACAACAACCTCGATTAGAAAAATTATTAAGAATTATGTAATCAAATAATTGAATCATGTATAGTCTATAATAACTTGCCCATGTTCATTGATGTTCTTATATCTTAGACCAAAATAAATTAACTAATTCATATATATATATATCAATACTATGAACTATATTATAAGTTTTAACAATGGTTTTTAAAAGTATGCTTAGGCTACAAGCACGATGACAAGCACAACAAATAACTATGGCACCTAGCATAAGAGGAGAGATTATCCCTTAACAAAAATACCACTTAAGCATTCCCCATATTAAGGAGCACCTCCACAACACAATGCTCTATTCCCATTAATTAAAAAAAAAGACAAAAAATTAATATTAATAGTTGAGGGAAAAATAATGCTTTCACCTACCTCCCTCTTCGTGTTTGAGTGCATCACCTCCCTTCCCTCACAAAACCCAGAACATAATATTAGTTAAAAATACAATTAAAATAGACTTAAGCTCATGTGAATAAAAAAGATTTTGAGATAAAATATACACATTTAATCAATGAATAATATTTGAATATTATGTATTTTTTGTAATAAAATAACAAAAATATAAATATAAACACAAATAATATTTTGTTAATCATTTTAGAAATAAAAGAGTATTTGAATATAAAAAACACAAAAAAATAAATATGAATAAATAAAATATAAATAAAATAATTTTGGCTATCATTATGAAAATTTTAATATGGAGATGTAGAATGGATGTCATCAATGTCTCTATTATGAGTAATGATCGAGAACATAATAGTGAATTATAATCTTCAAAGAAATCAAGACAACAAAATCTCAATAAATATTTTTTTACAATTAAACAGGAGATAATTGTCAAATTAAAAAAAATGAAAATATAAATCAAATTATTATTAATGATGCTTACAAAAAAAAAGCAAGAGAGAGCATCCATGCTTATCACAAGATAGATATATGAGGCCACTATTCCATTTAATGTGGTCACTCACACCAATTTTCAACCAATGTTCGAAACTATTATACTTTATTTTTATATTTTTTATTGATTAGATAGAACTTTTAAATAATATTTAATAAAATTATATAAACATATATATATATATAAGGTGCATCACACTTCATTAAAGCATGTGCCTTAGAATAGGGCTTTGTGCCTAAAAATATCTTACACATTTTAAAACCATGATCGACTCATATTCAGTATTTTCCATTGTAAGTAGTTTAATTTCCAAGATTTCATAGCATAGTAACTAGATTTATAACCTCGCCCATACTAAATCAAAAAAAAAATTAATCAAGAAAAAATAATTTGGCCCCTCCCCACAACCCCACACAAAACCCAACCCTAGGAAGCTTAATCACAAATAAGGGGAGGTCAAAAACCTCACCTACCCTAGGAAGCTTAGTACTACCTCACCTACCCTAGGGAGCATAGTACTTAAGAAGCACGGATACGAACACGAACACGGGAATACTACACGGCAGGATACGGGAATACGAAAAATTTTAAAAAACTAGAATACGAATACGGCTAGGATACGGCATGATAAAAAAAATAAAAATAAAAATAAAAATTATTAATTATAAATATTAGGTATTTTATAAAATTCATTAAATTAAATTAAATTAATATATTTTATTATATAAAATAGATATATATTATTTATTTTATAAAATAAAAATATTTTATTTTATTTTATAAAAATATTTTATTTTAACCACATCCCCACACAAATACGCCCGCCCCTGTCTCTCCCCACAATTCGTGACGCCCCTTCCTCTCCCCTCAAATCGCGCTTGCTCCTGCCTCTCCCTCAAATCGCGTCCGCTCCCTGCCTCACCCTCAAATCGCGCCCGCCCCCTGCCAGTGGCCAACATCGCCCATGCGGCAACGTAGGCCACCCGACGTCATCGGATGTCGGGCACTATAGGCATGGATACGGCTGTCGTCCACCAACGCAACCATCCGATACGCCACATGGCATATCAGATACGAATTGTTGCAATAATACGCCACGTGGCGTATCGGACACGTATCCGTGCCATTTCCGTGTCGTGTCCAGGTGTCGGACACGCGGACACGGCTGTAGGGAGCCGTGTCCGTGCTTCCTTGCTTAGTACTACCCAAAAAACTAGAACACCTACACCATAGCAGCACCAAAACCATCAGACCACAATTGTATAGACAAATTTTTGGTGTCACAACACACACAATGTTGACTTTAGTGGGTGTTCACGTAGTAGCCATTCACGTAGTAGCCATTCACACAATGTTGACTTTAGTGGGTGATGAGCATCAATGCTCATCACCCAATGTGAACAATGATAAAATACAATGATGCATAGTGTCTATGTGCTTCTAGTCCTTCAAATTTATTGTGAACATACATGCAATATTACACACAGGAACATGTGCTATACTAGTGAAATACACAAGTTTCACATCTATAAAATAACTTCAATGAAAGCTCGAATCATAAATATGTATCAGTGAGATCATTAATATAAAATACTAGTTAGATTGGAGCATTCCACAAGTTGGGTGTTAGCATCCGTGACACAACTAATTAATCAGATAATTTTGATACAAAATAAGCTAAATGAAATAATTACAATGAATAACATGTGCTTGTGGAGTCCAAGATATGTATCATTTCAAAAAATGGATAATAATAACGATGGTGAATTATGCATATAAAATAGTTGTGAGAGACAAGAGCCTAAAAAAGTTCAAATGGACATGCCTCCAGAGCCCGCAACGCCTACACAACACAACAATTCCTAGCACAATTCCCGCAAACCCAATGCTGAAAGTTGTATCATCTTTAGATTCATTCATATCAATTAAGGTATTGGACTACGGAACTTACGATTTGCCAGCACCACTTACTCCCATGATCACGATGCATTTTCCTGGTGATCAATCATCAAAAACTTAACAACGAAGGAAAAAAATTGTATACGTTCGAGTATATCTATACGAATTACAATCTTTTTGCCTTCAATGACCTAATTACCTTTCTGAATGGATGCCATGATCATAAATCAAGATACTGGTTCACGAACCAGTCCTTTAGCAATGCACACGATGAACTAACTCGACTGACCGCCACTGTTGCCGTCTTGGCGATGAAATTCCTCGCCCAGATTTTCCTTTACCCGGCCCTGCGATACCAACTAGACAGGAATGATTGCGCATCACACCAACGTTCGTTTTTAACATGACCTTTTATATTTATATATATATTTTTTTTATTTTATTTTTATTTTTTATTTATATAATAATAAAGTTGTTTTTTAGTATACCAGAAATAAAAAAAATTTTAAAAAAATAATTTTTTGATTTGATTAATGTAGCTGGATAATTAAAGGGTGTATTTTATTAATTTTTTTATTTTTTAAGTCTATTAATGTGTTATATTTAAGTAAAATTGAATTTTCAATTTTTAGTACAACAAAATATAATTATATTATATTTTAGTGTACTTTTTTTAATTTAAAAAAAATTATTTGTGTTTAGTACTCCAATCTTCATGTGGTATATATGAGGAGATTTATGTTTCAATGCAATTAAATACATTTAAGATCTATTTGATTAAAATAATTAAAAAATACCTTAATTTCTAAAATTTAAAAATGTGTACCAAAATAAAAAATTATTAATTTTTAATACACTCAAAAAATATATTCTAATTTGAAAATCAATGTCAGGAATTCGAAAACAAAGTTTATATTTGAAAATCTATTGACTATAAAATAGATTTTGGATATGAAACATATTTTTTGAAAAAAACAAAAATAATTTTTGTTTTTTATAATCAAAACTTGTGTGTGTGTGTATTTATTTATTTATGGTTATATATATATTACTTATACTTATATGTGTGTGTGTGTGTGGGGGGGGGGGTTTTGGAGAGTCGTTTAAATTTTGATTTCAACTGGATAATATTTTGAAAAAAAAATAAACCAATTAAAGAAATATTAACCCTTAAATAGTTAAATCATAATTTAATAATTATGTCCAATCTATATTGAGCACTATCATATTGATTACATGGGAAACATGAAGAGAGTATAATAATATTAAATTTTGATAAAAATATTTTTTGGCAAATATATATATTTTAAAGGGAAATTGCTTCTATACAATATTAGTAAAACTTCATGATATGTGTAAGTATCGTGGACTAATCACATATGAAGCTTATATGCATCATTTTTGAAAGCTATAATAAGCATTTGTACATGCTACATGGCTAGAAAGAATATATAAGGGATCTATAATATGAAATTGAACTAATGTAAACTTTTGACTGTTCATTCACATGTGTCATAATGCATTATTTATGTTAAAAAATTAATTATCAGAATTTTTAATTTCTTATTTTTTCTAATTTCATCATGTAAGAATGCATAAAATTTTGCTTTTTTTACCAAGCCCCAACTAGGATTGGCCATCATGCTGACTAAACTCAATGGGTAAAATAGTCCATGGCTAAAATTGTCAGCATAAAAAATTTAATGGTCTCACGATTGTTAGATTATCTAATAGTCATGAAGTTAGAGAACTTGTAAAAAAATATGATTTAATTATGGCAATAGTATTCATGTGAATGTTATTTTATGTGTGAAATAAACTTGAGCATGCAATTACATGACTTTGGGTGTACATACAACTTTGATCATTTTTTGTAATATATCAAGAAAGATGGTGATGCTATAGTGGTATAGCGTCACTGAGCCATGTGGATATTTAAACCAAAAATAAATAAAAACTAATGCATTAAAAGCAAGCATTTCAGTTTATTATTAAAATAAGTATATTATTAAATATTTAATATTATACATATAATCAAAATCAATCTAATAATAATCAATTAATTAGATAAAATCAAATTATTCAATCATAATTAAAATACTTATTTTGATTATATATATATAATGCACATATACACTAAATAAATAAACAAAAAATTTAAATATTTATATGGCATCCGGATAAGGCTACGAAAGGGACATTGGCACAAATAAGATCTTTGGCAACCAATGTAAATTATTTCATACAATAATTTACATTAATGATAATTCATATCACTACATAAATATAATTATACTCTCTCACATATTTAAAATATTTTTTCTTTTGTTAATGCTAATCTAAACTATTCATGTTAAAATTATAGTTACATATTGATTGAATCATATCACTGATAATTTAATTTAATCAATCTCTAATTATTTTCCTGATACTTCCAACTTGACTTATTTGAATTATTGAATTAAAATTCACCCGTAAGGTTTGGGAATATTAAAATTTATAAGCTTTTTCAAAAGGGTTTCATCATTCATTTTGACTCGACATAGATTTCATCAATAATTAATATTTACCATATATTTAATAAAGTTATATGACTCACAAAGTTTAAAAATATATTTTTAAACCCCACTTATTATGAATCAAAATAATTCACTACAACAAAATAGCAAATTAATGACGCTTTATATCTTGATGCTTTCAGAAAACGTCATTATATGATTTGTAATTAGACATTTAATGACACTTTTCTAAAAGCGATATTATTTGTAAAATTTATTAAGTTTTTATGACACTTACTAGAAGTGTCATTGTTACTACAATAAAACTTAAAATTAATGACGCTATATATCTTGACGCTTTTAAAAAATGACATTATTATATTTGTAAGTATACATTTAATGACACTTACTAGAAGTGTCATTGTTAAGACTAATAGGTTAGGAAAATTGCTTAATTCTTTAATACTTTCCAAGGAAAAAGTGGCTGAAAATTATAAACATTGTCACTTTTATTAGTGTCATGGATGTGAAAAAATTAATTTTGAATTTATAGATTTGTAACAAATTTCTTATTTAATTTTTTTTTATAAGTAATAATATTTTTATTTTTACTCTAGATTAATAAAAAAAATTATCAAATTTTTGTTCAAAATTATTTATTAAAAATAAACAGAAACTTATGATAAAATTAAAAAATATCTAAATATTTATACATTCAAAATTGCGATTTTTATTTATAAATTAAGTAATAATACATAATTTTAAAATGTAATTTGTTAATATTTATTTTATCCCTAAGAGAAATAAAAATAAAATGTAAATATAAGGTGATTTAATATAATTATGTGAAAATTTTAATATTATTTTTAACTTAATTATATTGATTAATCTATCGCGAGAAAGAGTTGCGCTTCTTCTTCATCACTTTCGGCCATTTCCAACAGCTCGGGTTCAAGCTCGCGTCTTCGAAATCATTGGCCATATTTGCAGTATCCTGTAAGTTTCTCCATTAAGTTTATAATTGTACCAGCTCTTCGCTTTCGTTAACCTAATTAATTAATGTGAACGTGTTCCGAGTGATTTAGCATAAACCACAGTATTATAAACGCAGTATTATATGCTCTATTTGTCGGGAGCAATCGGCGAGAACAACGGAAGAGTTTAGCTGAACTGAGTGATCCTTGTTTAAAATTCCTATAGTTTGCCACCGTGATTCTTTTGTTCAAACCCGAAGCCAACTTCTCCTTATAAATACAGATGCTTTGCCAATCTATCACCTTCACCATTCTCATGTTAAGTGCTACTAACAAGTGCAATAAACGTGTGTGTATGTGTATGTATATTAGAATTAGATCGAATCACAAGTTGATGCAACCCACATATTTATTAATGCACAACAACTCTTGAGTCACATGTTATCTTGCATCTATTGGATGAATTTTTTGATTCTCACCCAGGTACTTTTTTATCTGATCCATATTTTTTTTATATTCAACATGTTTCATTTTAAATGTCTACATTGAAGAGGGGAAAGAATAGTTTGATTTATTTTGATGAATTAAAGAGCAATAAAAAATTAATTATTTAGTTTTGTAGCAATTTTTTTTCTAAATTTTAGAAGTTATGATTTTTTTTATTAAATATGTTAATATTAATTTTTATATAGCAACTGTTCAACAAAAATATAAGTAGATAAGGTTCATTCATTGAGAACACCAATGTCACAATGATAACTTCAAAAAAAAACAATATCATGCCTTAGCATAGGTGACATAAAATGACATCCATGTAATAATTCATTCATAAATTTATTCATGTTTTTAAAATAAATTAAATGTAGTGCACCATTGAGATCAATCATAAATAATTTTATTTATTTTTTCATTTGTACTTATTTAAAATTATGTTTTTTTATTAATGTTTTACAATACTTTATCATTCTATTAAAATTATGATTATATTTTGTAAATCTATAAATATGCATTTACTTGTCTCTAACATTTATATATTTTATTATGATTTTTTTTTCTTACAATGAAACACATATTAATCCAAATAGAAATAAGATTTTGATTTTTGAATCATACGCATTGGTAGGGTGTTATGCAGGCTGCTACAACTTTTCGTTGTTATTCACTTATATCTAATACCGTGGCTATTGATTTCATATTTTTTGAATCGTGTGCAACTATTTGGATGGTGGCAAATCAACTTTGGTAGGGATAATAATTTTAATCTTGTAAGTGAGCACAAGAGGAGAGATTCCAGTTGACTTTTAGGTAGTGGTACAGTAAACCCAAAGCACCTCAGGAAGCTCTTCCACCCATTTACATTTAGCAGAGTCTAGTTGTTTTTTCAAGGTAATCAACATGGTTTTGTCGGAGGCCTCAACTTGGCCATTGCTTTGCAGATACCAAGGGGTAAAGTATAAGTTTTAATTTTCAATTCATGACATAAATCCTGGTAGACTTGACTTTCAATTTGTCGCCCATTATTAGATATAATTGATATTGGGATGTTGGAGTAGCAGAAGTCTCAAATAAATTGAGTAACCTTTCTATCTTTGATTGATGAAAAAGTGTCAGCTCTATCCATTTACTAATATAAACAGTGGCGACCAATAATAGTTCATATTTTGGATCGTTCATCTCTTTTTGAAGCATTTAAATACACTGCACTGCTATTAAACTCAATCACACCATCTTCGTAAACAAGTGTAACAACAAGCACTGCATTTGTTGGAAACATTTTCATTTGCCGGATAATACCAATCCACGATGTCAAGAGTCAAGACCATTTGTTAGTTTGGCACCAGTCATTTCTGGGATTTCATCTAGAGAAAATTGGTGATTTGAAAATTCATATTTCTATCTCTGATTCAATACAAACTTCTTCTCCAATTTATTTTACTTATGACAATTCGAGTGCTCTCTTGTACCCTAACATTAAAAATTCTACCTTGTGAAAATTCTTCCTTATGACAGATAGATATAATAAACTTTTGACAATTCTGCCGTATGTCATATTCTTATATTATAAAAAACAAATAAACATTAAAATAAGCTCATTAAGTTATGATAACTCAATTTTGTCTAACTAATATTTTTCAACGTGAAAATTTTCAACTTTAGATGATTACATATAACTAAACAACAAAGTTTCATTTTACAGGAAATGAATTGTCAATTGGCCATAGGGACAAAGGAAAATATTTTCGCAGCTGGAACTATGGTACTTGAATGTGGTGATAACTGTCTTGTTGCCGTGGATGTTTCTTATGATCCAAATGCATTACTTCTTGTACATATTCCAAGCCAAATTACTACTATTGGAGATGCTATTGGGCATCAAATTTTATGGCCTGCCCAATTTGTCATTCCTTCTACTCTTCTCATCAAGGTATGTGGTTTTTTTTACAATAACATATTTCTTAATAACAATAATAATACTAGTTTATCTAAGACAATTCTTATTTAAAAGATATTTTATGTTTGATAGGATTCAAAGAAATTTAAGAAACAGAGTAATAGAGAGAGAACACTGAGTTTAAATGATGAGAATTCCGTAGATATCAAGAATTTTGCTACATTATTTGGGCGCTTGTTAAATGATGAGATCATACATGCAGTAGAAATCATAGAGGAGGTTTTTGGACAGTCATTTAAGACCTTTATCATGAAAGAATACATGGATATTATTATATCATCAACAGAGGTGTCATATAATTGCCTTTTGTTCTATATATGGTAAGATAAAAATTTAATATATTTTTCATTTATTTTAACTATCTTATTTATGCTTTAATTTTTCATTATGTGAATTATATTTAATATTAGTTAAATTAAAATATTATAACTTTTAAATATTGTGTGAAATTTAATCAGGCATTTGCATAAAAAAATGGTTGATGCTAAAGAGGCAGAGCGATTTATTTTTGTAAATCCGACCTTGGTTTCCAAAGCTGGATTAGGAGAAGCAAGCAAGAAAAATAGGTCAAGGATTATAGCTAATCGGTTGATGAATGCAAATAATGCAGATTTGGTTTTTATTCCATTTAACCCAGGGTAAGTTATTTAATATAAGTAAGATTATAAGTATGCATATATATCAAATTATAAATGATATGCTATTACACTAATTTTAATTTTGTAGTTGTCTTTGGGTATTGGTGGTACTTGAAATAAGGACTTTGATCGCCTATTACCTTGATTCCTTGCATCATCAACCTGCAGATGATCTTAAAGACATTGTTAATATGTAAGTTTTTCCCTTCTTATTATAGAATGAAGCATTTGGTGGCAACATTAATTTTTTTCTTAATGTAGGGCTTAAAAAAATCTTCACTTTAAAAAATATATATCATCAAAAAGAGAGCCTAATTGGGTTGTACTAGGGGTACATAACTCATTAACTGAGTAGTATAATATTTAGTATCTTCTGCTTAATTTTAAACTTTTTACAATATGACTTGCAAGTAACTCCATATATATATATATATTGATTTTATTTTACATTCATTGCCCAAGACAACAAGGTAGTGTTGAATGTGGATACTATGTGATGAGATATATATATTGATTTTATTTTACATTCATTGCCCAAGACAACAAGGTATTCCTCATAATTTATTTTGTAATTTATAATTCTAAAAAAATAAAATAATAAATAATTAAAATAAATATTTAAATTTATAATTAATACAAATAAAATTGAGATTTATTATTTATTATTCAGGATATACATGTTTAATGGTTTAAGTATTTAGGTGTTTTGGGGTTTAGTCATTTAAGTGTTTATGCCTTTGGTGATTTTATCTAATTTTTGAAGGTTATAACCTTAGAAAATATAATAATTTTTAATTTTTTTTAAAAATTAAAAATTCAAGATATATAAGATATGTGTTTATTATTTTAAAAATAAAATAATTTTTATATAATTAATATTATTATATTAATTTTTATATAATTAATTTTTATATAAAAATAATAAAAATACAATTAATATAAAAATTAAATATTAAAGGATATCTTGAATTTTTATATACATGGTATTTTTATTATATACAGTTAGGCATTACGGGGTTTAGCAACTTAATAATAAAAATTCAAGATATATAAGATAGATATTATATAGTTTTAAAAATAATAATATTAATTATTTTTACAAAGTTAAAAATATGATTTGTGTTTATTTTTAAGTAATTCAAAGGTAATAATTTAACTATTTGTGTTTATTTTTAAAATAATAATAAATTTTGTTTATTTTTATAAGCTTATTTTTTTTCATAAGAAATAATTTATGTAAATTATATATGTTTCACTCATTATTTAATTTGTAATTAATATTTCTATAAAAATAAACTAAAAAATAATTAAAATGAATATTTAAAATTATAGTGAATACAAATAAAAATGAGATGTATTATTTATTATTTAGGCTATATAGGTTTAATGGTTTAAGTATTTAGGCGATTTTGGTGTTTAGAGTTTAGAGATTTAAATGTTTAGGCATTTAGTGGTTTATAAGGTTTATTTAAATAATAAAAAAATTATTTTTGTGATTTTTTATCATTTTTGAAGGTTATAATCTTTGAAAATATAATATTTAGTTATAATAATTTTAATAATTATAAAAATAACATTTAGGTGTTTAGGCATTGTATCTCTACTATTTTCACAAAGCTCAATTTTTTTTCAAAATTCGAATAATCTCAGGAAAATAAACACTAGAGGTAGAATATTATGAGCCATAAAATTTACAAGGTACCTCATAAAAAGTTTTCAAGAAACGAGCCAAAATTTTGGCGTTTATTCAGTCTCTCTCAGTTAGAACGTTTGAACCAAACTCCTTCAAAAACCCTTTGTCTTTGTCCTCCAACTTATCAAATTCTGTATGATATTTTATATCAGTTGTAGCATCAAATAAGTTGAATTCCAACTTGTAGGAAAATCTAATTGCAATGAAGATCCATTTGTCAAGTTTGCTTATTCAACACATAACTTAAAGATATCTAAACTTTTAGGACTGCTCCTCACATATTTCACCACACCTCTAATTTTTTGAATAGCACCGTCAACTACGGTAATGTCATCTCTGACAATTAAGTTTAGGATATGAGCAAAACATCTCATATGAAAATGCTCACCTCTCAAAGGTACAACACTTTTCTTCACAAGCCTTTTTTTCAATTGTTCAACTGCAACATCATTATTTGAGGCATAGTCAACAGTAATGAACATCAACTTTCTCAAACCACATTCATTAATGCAAAACTCAATAGCATTTTTAATATTAACTCCAGAATGACTTTTAATTACACAAAAGTTCAAAAACCTTTTATGCATATTTCATTGAGAATCAATGAAATGAACAGTCAAACATAAATAAGACAAATTTTGAATGCTAGTCCAAATTTTGGTAGTCAATGAAACTCTACAGCAATGAGATGATATGCTATCAAATAATTTCTTCTTTTCCATCTCAAACAAAGAAAAACAATCCCTCAATATAGAGTGCCTAGATGGAATTTTAAATTGAGGCACACCAACTTCACAAAACTCCTTAAACTCATCCCTCTCAACAAAACAAAAAAGGCAATTCATTTTTATGATCATTTTCACCTAAGCCTCACTAACTAGTTGTTGATCAAATTGCCAACAAGTTAATTTGTTATCCTCTGAACTAGTACATTTAGTGAAACTCAACAAAGATTGTGACTTGTCTTTACCTTTGTGAGCTTATATTACTTTTTTTTTTGGGTGGAAATTTTGTACAAGTATTTCTCAAGTATTTCCATAAACCCGAAGTACCTTAATCACTTTTGCAAAGTATTCTTTCCTACACCAAATACAAGCTGCCCAAACAGTTTCATTTTTCTCTGAATCTACTAATATCTCATAAGTTTCCCATACAGCAGACTTATACTTTTTATGAGCTTGAGATTCATTTGAGAATTCGTGAAAGGATGATGATTGGATTTACCATTACTTTGATCATTTGAGATGTGATCATCTTCAATTTATTGTATTTTTTGTTTATCGCTGGATTGTGCCATCTGCATTGCCATTAATTATAATGATATGTTTAGCATAAATACATATAAATATTTCAAACAAGCTAGCTATACAAAACTGACTGTAACACATTCGTCCCACTCATTCGGCCCAACCACAACACCACAATAAATACTCATTAAAACTGACTGAGACACATAATAATAATAATAATTAATCACTCAATTCTCGTCAGAAAAACAAACCAAAAGGCTGGTGGCATCTGAGACACAGTGGAGGCAATCAGAAGTGCGACAGACAAGGGCTGGACCTAATTGAATACGACTGGAACGACATGAGGTGGCCTGGAACTCGTCGGAACAGCAATAGGTGCGTCGGAATTAGATGGGCAATAGCGGAATTCGTGGCATCTTTATGTTATATATATATATATATATATATATATATATATATATATATATATTCCTGGTTCTAGTATCAGTTTTTTAGGATGGGACTATTCTCGGGATGGATATTGCTTAAGTTTCGGATCCGTCCCAAAAGAAAAAATACGTGATAGAATGGGACGGGAAAAGTCAAAGTTAATAGATTTTTTTCAGTCCCGATTCTTTCGGGACGGGTCACGAATCTCCAAGTCCCGTTAGCAGCCCTATTAAATGCATATAAAGTTAAATCAGTAAACTCCTAAACCCCGTAATGCCTAAATATATAAACCATTAAACCGCTAAATACTACTTAATAATTAATAAATCTATTTTTTATTGCTATTTATTATATTTTTAAATATTCATTTTAATTATTTATTAGTTTATTTATTTAGAAATATTTATTACAAAATAAATTATTAGTGGGACAAATATAATTTAAATAATATATTTTTTAGCTAATAAAAATATATGCTTATAAAATAAGTATAAATTTAAAAATTAAAAATTATTATCAAGTAATATAAGTTACTTTAATTTTGAATCAATTTGGGTTTTGTAAATATTTTTTAATTAATATCTAACTTAATATTAATAGTTTATAAATTAAATTATTATCATTATTATAATATCTATCAATAAAATTATTTATATTAAATTTATATGATATATAATTATTAATATTATTATAACAAAATATTATATTAAAATTTCAAAAAATTTAAAATATTATTAAATTTTCAAATGTTATAACCTATGAAAATGATAAAAAATTATAGAAATTTTTTTTGTTATTTTTTTTAATAAAACCTATAAACCACTAAAAACCTAAAAACATAAATCGCTAAACTCCTAACGACAAAACCTCTAAATACTTAAATCATTAAATTGGTATACTTTAATAATAAATCATAAATCTCATTTTAAATTTTATTCAGTATAATTTTAAATTTTTATTTTAATTATTTATCAATTTATTTTATAGAAATATATATAACAAAATAAATTATTAGTGAGATAGATCTAATTTTAATTAAATTAGTATCCCTAAATAATAAATAATAAATCTAATTTTTTTTGCATTATAAATTTAAATATTCATTTTAATTAATTAATAGTTTGTTTATATATAAATATTAATTACAAAATAAATTGAGTTTGACAAATATAATTTATATAATTATTTTTCATCAAAAAATTATTGATAAAATTTTTAAAAGAAAAAAAATTTCAAAACAAAAAATTATTATATAGTAATATATTTTGATTTTCTTCTGAATCATTTTAGGTTTTGTAATTATATTTTAATTGAAATATATCTTATTAATAATAGATTATTAATTAATTTTTTGATCATTATTAGAATATTTATCAATAAAATTGCTTATATTAAATTTATATGATATATAAATATAATGATTATTATAACTAAATATTGTATTCAAATTTTAAAAAAAATTTAAAAACTATTATATTTTCAAAATTTATAACCTTTAAAAATATCAAAAAATAATAAAAATAAATTTTTTATTATTTTATTTTTTTAATAAAACCTATAAACCACTAAATGCATACACAGTTAAATCAGTAAACTTCTAAAGCTCATAATGCCTAAATACATAATCCATTAAATCACTATATACTACTTAATACTTAATAAATCTATTTTTTTTATCTATTTATTATAATTTTAAATATTATTTATAATTAATTATTAGTTTATTTTTATAGAAAAATTTATTACAAATTAAATTATCAGAGTGATATATATATTTTAATTAATTTATTTTAATCAAAAAAAAATATATGCTTATAAAAGAAGTTAAGATTTAAAAATTAAAAATTATTATCCATTAATATATTTTACTTTAATTTTGAATCAATTTGGATGTTGTAAATATTTTTTAATTAATATCAATCTTTTTATTAATAGTTTATTAATTTAAATTTTGATCATTATTCTATTATTTATCAATAAAATTGTTTATATTGAATTTATATGATATATAATTATTAATATTATTATAACTAAATATTGTATTCACATTTCAAAAAATTTTAAATATTATTATATTTTCAAAGGTTATAACCTTATAAAATTAGAAAAAATTACAAATATATTTTTTGTATTTTTATTGTTTAAATAAAACATATAAACCACTAAATGCCTAAAAACATAAATTGTTAAACTCCTAAATGACAAAACATTTAAATACTTAACCTATTAAACAGGTGTACATTAAAAAAATCATAAATATCAATTTAATTTTTATTGAGTATAATTTTAAATTTTTATTTTAATTATTTATCAGTTTATTTTTATAGAAATTTAATTACAAAATAAATTTTTAGTGAGACAGATCTAATTTAAATAATTTATTTTTCATCAAAAAAAATATATATCCTTATAAAAAGAGGAAAAATTTTAAAAACAAAATTTATTATTTAGTAATATATTTTATTTTTATTTTGAATCATTTTAGATTTGGCAATAATATTTTAATTTATATCATTCTTATTAATAGTAGTTTATTAATACTTTATTGATCATTATTATAATATCTATTAATAAAATTAGTTATATTGAGTTTACATTATATATAATTATTAAGATTATTATTACTGAATATTATATTCACATTTAAAAAAGTTAAAAATTATTATATTTTCAAAGGTTATAACGTTCAAAAATTAAAAAAAATCAAAAAATTAAATTTTTTATTTTTTCATTCTTTAAATAAAAACTATAAATCACTTAAGGCCTAAACACTTAAATCACTAAACCCCAAAATGCCTAAATACTTAAACCATTAAACTAGTATATCCTGAATAATAAATAATAAATCTCTATTTTATTTGTATTCATTATAATTTTAAATATTCATTTTAATTATTTATTAGTTTATTTTTAAAGAATTATAAATTAAAAATAAATTATGAGGAAGGCAAATATAATTTATATAATTTACTTTTAATAACAAAAAATATAAACTTATAAAAAAGAAGCAAACCTTAATAGCCCCTAAATACTTGAACCTTTAAACTCGTAAACCTTAAATATTATTTAAATAATTTATAAAAATAATAATTACAAAATAACTTATGAGTGATATAAATATAATTTAAATAATATATTTTTCATCAAAAAAACATATAAGTTTATAAAATGATGCAAAAACTAAAAAAAATTATTATTTAGTAATAAATTTTAATTTGATTTTGAATCATTTTTGGGTTTTTAATTATATTTTAATTTATATCTATCATATTAATAATAGTTTATTAATTTATTTTTTGATAATTGATATAATATCTATCAATAAAATTGTTTATATTTAGTTGATATTATTTATAGTTATAATATTTATTATTACTAAATATTGTATAAACATTTTTAAAAAATATTAAAATTTTTATATTTTCAAATGGTATAAGCTTTGAAAATTTCAAAAAATATCAAAAATAAATTTTTTGTTATTTCATTATTTAAATAAAACCTATAAACTACTAAATGCCTAAAAACATAAATTGCTAAACTCCTAAACGAAAAAACCTTTAAATACTTAAACCATTAAATTGGTATCAATTAATAATAAATCATAAATCTCAATTTAATTTTTATTAAGTATAATTTTAAATTTTTATTTTAATTATTTATCAGTTTATTTTTTATAAAAATATTAATTACAATAAAATTTATTAGTGAGACAGATATAATTTAAATTAAACTGGTATACTCTAAATAATAAATAAATCTCATTTTTTTATTATTATTTTAAATATTCATTTTAATTATTTTTTTGTTTATTTTTATATAAATATTAATTACAAAATAAAGTATAAGTTATACAAATATAATTTATATAAATTATTTCTCAACAAAAAAATATAGATAAACTAATTAAAAGAACAAAAAAACTAAAAATAAAAAATTATTATATAGTAATATATTTTGCTTTGTTTCTGAATCATTTTAGGTTTTGTAATTATATTTTAATTGATATCTAAATTATTAATAATATATTATTTAATTATTTTTTTATCATTTTTATAATATTTATCAATAAAAATGTTTATATTGAATTTATATGATATATATATTTAATAATAATTATAACTAAATATTATATTCACTTTAGAAAAAAATTTTAAAATTATTATATTCAAAGATTATAACCTTTTAACATGTGAAAAAATAAAAAATAAAAAAATTTTGTTATTTCATTGTTTAAATAAAACCTATAAACTACTAAATGACCAAACACTTAAATCACTAAACTACAAAATTTTGGTACCCCTATATATATAATCCTTTAAACCTGTATATCCTAAATAATAATTAAAAAATCTCATTTTTATTTGTTTTCATTATAATTTAAAAAATTTATTTTGATTCTTTAGTTATATATATATATATATTAATTATAAAATAAATTCTGAGTTAAAAATATAATTCATTAAAATAATTTTTCATCAAAAAATAGATAAGCTTATAAAAAGAATAAAAATATAAAAATAAATAATTATTATTAAGTAATATATTTTGCTTTGCTTTTGAATCATTTTAGGTTTTGATATTATATTTTAAGTAATATCAATGTTATTCATAAAAGATTTTTAATCTACTTTTTGATAATTATTAGAATATTTATCAATAAAATTGTTTATATTGAATTTATATGATATATAATTATTATGATTATTATAAATAATTATTTATTCACTTTTTGAAAAAAATTTAAAAATTATTATATTTTCAAAGGTTATAACCTTTGAAAATATCAAAAAATAATAAAAATAATTATTTTTATTTTATTTTTTAAATAAAAACTATAAACCACTAAATGCATACACAGTTAAATCAGTAAACTCCTAAACCCCTTAATGCCTAAATACATAAACTATTAAACTTCTATATACTACTAAATAATTAATAAATCTAATTTTTATTTCAATTTATTATAATTTTAAATATTCATTTTAATTATTTATTAGTTTATTTTTATACAAATTTATATATTACAAAATAAAGTATGAGTGTGACAAATATAATTTAAATAATTTATTTTTAATCAAAAAAAATATATATGCTTATAAAAGAAGTAAATTTTAAAAAATTAAAAATTATTATCCAGTTATATATTTTACTTTAATTTTGAATCAATTTGGGTTTTGTAAATATTTTTAATTAATATATATCTTTTTAATAGTAGTTTATTAATTTAATTTTTGATCATTATTATAATATCTATCAATAATATTATTTATTTTGAATTTATTTCATATATAATTACTAATATTATTATAATTAAATATTGTATTCACATTTCAAAAAATTTTAAATATTATTATTTTTTCAAAGGTTATTACCTATGAAAATCAGAAAAAATTACAATTTTTATTGTTATTTTATTGATTAGAAAAAACCTATAAACCACTAAATGCCTAAAAACCTAAATCGCTAAACTCCTAAAAGACAAAACCTCTGAATACGTAAACCAATAAACTAGTATATATTAATCATAAATCATAAATAACATTTTAATTTTTATTCAGTATAATTTTAAATTTTTATTTTAATTAATTTTCAGTTTATATTTATAGAAATATTAATTACAAAATAAATTATTAGTAAGACAGATCTAATTTAAATTAGACTGGTATACCCTAAATAATAAATAATAAATCTCATTATATTTAATTATAATTTTAAATATTCATTTTAATTATTTATTTGTTTATTTATATATAAATATTAATTACAAATTAATTTATGAGTCACACAAATATAATTTATGTAAATTATTTTTCATCAAAAAATTATAGTTAAACTTTTTAAAAGAAAAAAAATTTCAAAACAAAAAATTATTATATAGTAATATATTTTGCTTTGCATCTGAATCATTTTAGGTTTTGTAATTATATTTTAATTGAGATCTATCTTATTAATAATAGAGTATAAGTTATTTTTTCATCATTATTAGAATATTTATCAATAAAAATTTTTATATTGAATTTATATGATATATAAATATAATGATTATTATAACTAAATATTGTATTCAATTTTGAAAAAAATTTTAAAAATATTATATTTTCAAAGGTTATAACCTTTGAAAATGTGAAAATATAAAAAAAAATATTTTTCTTTGTTATTCTATTGTTTAAATAAAACCTATACACCACTAAATGCCAAAGCATTTAATTCACTAAAGTACAAAATTTCGATACCTCTATATAGATAATCCTTTAAATCGGTATACCCTAAATAATAATTATTAAATTTCATTTTTATTTGTTTTCATTATAATTTAAAGAATTCATTTTGATTTTTTATTTTTTTATTTTTATATATGTTTTAATTATAAAATAAATTATGATTTAAAAATATAATTTATAAAATTATTTTTCATTAAAAAATTGATAAGCTTATAAAAAGAATAAAAATTTAAAAACAAATAATTATTATTTAGTAATATATTTTGCTTTGATTTTGAAACATTTTAGGTTTTGTTATTATATTTTAAGTAATATCAATCTTATTCATAATAGATTTTTAATCTGTTTTTTGATAATTATTAGAATATCTATCAATAAATTTGTTTATATTGAATTTATATGAGATATAATAATTATGATTATTATAAATAAATATTGTTTTCACTTTTGAAAAAAATTTAAAAATTATTATATTTTCAAAGGATATAATCTTAAAAAATGACAAAAAATAATAAAAATAAATTTTTAGTTGTTTTATTTTTTAAATAAAACCTATAGACCATTAAATGCTTACTTAGTTAAATTAGTAAGCAACCCCGAAACCCCTAAATACATAAACATTTTAACATCTATATATTGCTTAATAAATAATAAATCTTTTTTTTTATTTCTATTTATTATAAATTTAAATAGTCATTTTTTTTATTTATATTTTAATTAATTAGAAAAATTAATTACAAAATAAATTTGAGTGAGACAAATATTATTTAAATAATTTATTTTTAATCAAAAAAAATATAAGCTTATAAAAAGAACGACAAATATAAAATTAAATATTTTTATTTAGTAATATATTTTGATTTGATTTTGAATCATTTTGTGTTATGTAAATATATTTTAATTAATATTTATATTTTTATTAATAGTTTATTAATTTAATTTTTGATCATTATTATAATATCCATCATTAAAATTGTTTATATTGAATTTATATGATATATAATTAGTAAAATTAATATAATTATAAATAGTATTCACATTTCAAAAATTTTAAAAATTATTTTATTTTTAAAGGTTATAACCTTTGAAAATCAGAAAATATCTAAATTTTTTTTTATTTTTATTATATAAATAAAACCTATAAACCACTAAATACCTAAAAACATAAATTGATAAACTCCTAAACGACAAAACTCCTAAATAATCAACCCATTAAACCGGTATACCACATATAAAAAATCATAAATCTCATTTAATTTGTATTCATTATAATTTTAAATATTCATTTTAAATATTTATTAGTTTATTTTTTATAGAAATATTAATTACAAAATAAATAATGAGCGAGACAACTATAATTTTAATAATTTATTTTTAAACAAAAAAAGAATATAAGCATATAAAAAGAAGTACAAATTTAAAAACAACAAATTATTATTTAGTAATATATTTTACTTTGATTTTGAATCATTATATTTAGGTTTTGCAATTATATTTTAATTGCTATCAATCTTATTAAGAATTGTTTATTAATTTATTATTTGATCAATTTTATAATATCTAACAATAAAATTACTTATATTGAATTTAAATGTCTTATAATTATTAAGATTATTATAAGTAAATATTATAGTTACTTTAGAAAAAAATTTAAAAATTATTATATTTTGAAAGGTTTTAACCTTCAAAAATGATAAAAAATAATTTTTTTATTATTTTATTTAAAAAAAAAAACTTATAAACCACTAAATGCCTAAACATTTAAATCTCTAGACTCCTAAACCCCAAAACCCCCTAAATACTTAAACCATTAACCCTATATAACCTAAATAATAAATAATAATTCTCATTTTTATTTGTATTCATTATAATTTTAAATATTCATTTTGATTATTTTTTAGTTTAATTTCATAGAAATATTAATTACAGAATAAATAATGAGTGAGATATATATAATTTAAATAAATAATTTTTTATGAAAAAAAAATATAAGCTCATAAAAATAAACAAAATTTCAAAATTTTAAAATTTTACTTAGTAATATAATTTACTTTGATTTTGAATTATTTTGGATTCTAAAAATATATTTTAATTAATATCTATCTTATTAATAATAGTTTATTAATTTATTTTTTGATCATCAAAATAATATATATTAATAAAATTTTTTATATTGAATTTACATCAAATATAATTATTAAGATTATTATAACTAAGTATTGTATTTATATTTTAGAACTTTTAAAAAATTATTATATTTTCAACGGTTATAACCTTTGAAAATCAATAAAATTCATAAAAATAAATTTTTTGTTATTTCATTGATTAAATAAAACCTAAATATATTAATAATTTAATTTATATTATATAAATTAAAATATCTTACACCATATAACTAAGTATTGATCACATTTCAAACGATCAAAGTACTGGTAAATCCAATCATCATCCTTTCACGAACTCTCCTATTATTATGGTAGGTTCTTCAATTCCAATTGTAAAAGAAAGTCAAGGTACATCTGAACCTCAAGCTCATAAAAAGTATAAGTTTGCTGTTTGGGAAACTTATGAAATATTAGTTGATTCAGAGGTAAAAGAAACTGGTAGGGCAGCTTGTATATGGTGTAAGAAAGAATACATGGCAAAAAGTGATCAAGGTACTTTGAGTTTATGGAAATACTTTAGAGAGACTTGAAGAAAATTTCCACACAAAAAAGAATTAATAGAAGCTCACAAAGGTAAAGACAAGTTCAATCTTTGTTGAGTTTCACTAAAGGTACTAGTTCAGTGGATAACAAATTAACTTGTTGGCAATTTGATCAACAACTAGTTAGGTAGGCTTTGGTGAAAATGATCATAAAAGATGAATTGCCTTTTTGTTTTGTTGAGAGGGATGAGTTTAAGGAGTTTTGTGAAGTAGTGTGACTCAATTTAAAATTCCATCTAGGCACTCCATGTTGAGGGATTGTTTTTCTTTGCTTGTGAAGGAAAAGAAGAAATTATTTGATAGCATATCATCTCATTGTTGTAGAGTTTCATTGACTACCCACACTTGGACTAGCATTCAAAATTTGTCTTATATTTGTTTGACTGTTCATTTCATTGATTCTCAATGGAATATGCATAAAAGGCTTTTGAACTTTTGCATAATTAAAAGTCATTCTGGAGTTAATATTAGAAATTCTATTGAGTTTTGCATGAATGAATGGGGTTTAAGAAAGTTGATGTTCATTACTGTTGACAATGCATCAAATAATGATATTGTAGTTGAACAATTGAAAAAAAGGCTTGTGAAGAAAAGTGTTGTACCTTTGAGAGGCAAGCATTTTCATATGAGATGTTGTGCTCATATCCTAAACTTAATTGTCAGAGATGGCATTGCAGTAGTTAAGGGTGCTATTCAAAAAATTAGAGGTGTGATAAAATATGTGAGGAGTAGTCCTAAAAGATTAGATATGTTTAAGTTGTGTTGAAGAAGAAAACTTGTCATATGGATCTATATTGCAATTAGATTGTCCTACAAGACCTAATTCAACTTATTTGATGCTACAAACTGATATAAAATATTAAAAATAATTTGATAAGTTGGAGGACAAAGACAAAAGGTTTTTGAAGGAGTTTGGTTCAAACGTTCCAACTGATAGAGACTGAACAAACGCCAAAATTTTGGCTAGTTTCTTGAAAACTTTTTATGAAGTAACTTGTAAATTTTCTGGCTCATAATATTTTACATCTAGTGTTTATTTTACTGAGATTATTCAAATTTTGAAAAAAAAAAATGAGCTTTGTGAAAATAGTAGAGATACAATGGTGTGTGAAATGGGTATGAAAATGAGACATAAATTCAATAAATATTGGGGTTCTCTTCAGTCAACAAATATAATGCTTTTTGTAGTAGTAATGTTGGATCCTAGATATAAGCTCAAATATCTCAAGGTTAAGTACACTTAGCATTATGGTGAGGAATTGGCTAAAATTTGGTAAAAAAGGTTATAAATACTTTAAATGAGATGATGGATGATTATAAAGATTTAAATGAAGATGAATCAAAAAAGATGATTTCTCTTCTACTTTGTTGAAGAAAAATGATTATTTCTTTGATGGTAGTGATACTTATGTTGATGATTTTTTTTTGTTGAATTAGAGAAAGAATAAGAAGTTGCAGCTTTGGAAGAGTTGCATAGGTACTTGGAGGACAAACTTGAAAAAAATAGAATTAATTTTGATCTTCTAAACTGGTGGAAGGTTAATGAGGTTAGGTATCCTTCTTTGGAAAATGTAACAAGGGATGTATTTGCTATCCAAGCATCTAATGTGGCCTATGAATCTATATTTAGCACTGGGCGGAGAACTTTAGATAAATTTAGGAGTTCTTTAACACCTATTACATCTGAAGTCCTCATATGTCGACAATATTGATTGAGAAGCTCAAACAAACCTATTGAAATTGAAGAATTAGTTCAAGACCTTGATGATAATGAATCTGGTTAGTATACAAATCTTGTAAATTTTAATTTCTCTTTTACTTATTTTATTCATTCAATTTAATAAAAATATGATTCAATTATAATTTTCAGAGGGATCACAAATCAAAATTTCTTCCAATATAGTTGGCCAACAAAATTTGGAATGGGTGTATTATAATTGTTTAAAATAATATTTTGTTTTTTTATTACTTTTTCATCTTAGAAATTCATGTCTACATGATTAACAAATTTTCATCTTTGGTCGTCCTTCTACAGTGGAGGAAGAAAAGGGAGGAGTGTAGAAGAGATAATTAATTGGGTTAAGATTTTCGTTGCCGTTCCGGGACGGACCTTTGAAATATTATTATCATGGTTGTTATTAGTTGTATTTTTTTTGTTATATTAAGCAGCCTAATTTTAGCAATTACTTAAGTAGTAATTGATGCCACCAATGTTTGTGGTCATCTTTAGCTATTCCTTAATATTTTAAGTAATTGTTTAAAAAATGTAGTATTATTTTTATGGTTAACTTTCACTCGGTTGAACAAAGTCAACTTGTGACAAAACAAAGAACCAAATTAAGCAAACAACTCGGTCCCATTCTATTTAGCATTTTTATCCTTTTCTGCACATCAAAGCTTTTGACAAGGTAATGAAACTCGTTTGCGGTATTCAGCCTATTTGACAAAACAAAATTGGCCCAATTTGAGTTTGAAAGATACATAACTAAGGAATGATAATTTGTACAACAAAAAGTTTAGACATGAACTAACTTGGCCGGTTTGATGAAAATAAATTGAAAAAAATGTCTAAACTCCGTTCCGTCCCGGAAAAGTTTTCTCCTACCCAAAATCCCCGATCTCCGTCATGTCCCATCCTGATATTTTTAACCTATGGGATGGGTCTGGATCTTCAAAAAAAATCTCTGAACTATGGAAAGGGACGGTTGATTTGTAATCTTCATCTCGTCCCATGATCACCCCTAGCTTTTAGTGGTTTATAGGTTTTATTTAAAAAATAGAATAACAAAAAATTTAATATAATCTTTGTAACTATAACAATTTTTAAATTTTTTTTAAATGTGAATACTATATTTAGGCTTGATAATATTAATAATTATATATCATGTAAATTCAATATAAACAATTATATTGATAAATATTATAATAATGATCATACAAAAGATTAATAAACAATTATTAATAAGATAAATATTGTTTAAAATATATTTACAAAACCTAAAATGATTCAAAATCAAAGTGAAATAATTTACTAAATATTAATTTTAAATTTTTAAATTTTTGTATCCATTTATAAGCTTATATATTTTTTATTGAAAAATAAATTATTTAAATAATATTTGTCTAGCTTTTATTTTATTTTTTAATTAATATTTTTATAAAAATAAACTAATAAATAATTAAAATGTATATATAAAATTATAATGAATACTAATAAAAATGAGATTTATAATTTATTATTTAGGGGATACCTATTTAATGGTTTAAGTTTATTATGGTTTTGGGGTTAATGAGTTTATTGATTTATATGTTTGCATATTTAGGTTTTATTTATTGATTTATAGGTTTTATTTAATCAAAGAAATAACAAAAAAATTATTTTTATGAATTTTCGTGATTTTCAAAGGTTATAACCTTTGAAAATATAATATTTTTTTAATAGTTCTAAAATATGAATACAATACTTCTTTATAATAATCTTAATAATTATATTTGATGTAAATTCAATATAAAAAATTTTATTAATATATATTATTTTGATGATCAAAAAATAAATTAATAAACTATTATCATTTTTGGGTGTTTTGGGGTTTGGAGTCTAGAGATTTAAATGTTTAGGCATTTAGTGGTTTATAAGTTTTATTTAAATAATAAAATAATAAAAAAATTATTTTTGTGATTTTTTATCATTTTTGAAGGTTATAACTTTGAAAAATATAATAATTTTTAAATTTTTTATAAAAATAAACACAAATCAACACATACCTTTGAAAATAATTAATATTATTAACTTAATAATAATATTAATATTATTATCCTTTGAAATAATTAATTATTTCTTATGATATGTACTTATATATGGTATTACATATATAAGCTTATAAAAATAAACACAAATCAACACATACCTTTGAATTGTCTTCATATCCCACTGTGGTAATACTACAGTATATATGTACATATATACTAGCATTTCACTAGCTACATATATTACTGTAGTATATGTACATATATACTGCAGTATTATATGTACATATGTACTGAGTACATATATACTCAATATACATGTACATATAATAATGTAGTATTATATGTACAAATACTACATTATATATGTAGATATACTGAGTATATATAGACATATATACTCAGCATGTACGTATAGGAGATATACAAGCATTTCTCTTATATGTACATATAAGAGAATCTTCTCATTGAACCAAGAAACTATTTTAGAATGGGACTCTATTCTAAATCTTTCATGAATATCCTAACATGTCATGTATGACAAAGATTCAAATTCAATGATCAAAGAATGCATATCATGTTTTCGTGCAAGCAAATAATGAGCAATGAAATGCAGCTTGCATGACCATGGTACACAAACTCATGAGTGATGATAGGGTTCGAAGAAGTAAAACAACTAGACCACCACCTTCCACAGTTTCAATCTTTCTTGCAAGAATGTTTGGAGTAAAGGCTTCAAAATCCTACACAATTACAAGGGCAAAAAAGGAGTTATTAGCAGTGATGAGAATCTTAAACATAGTATCTAGAAAGAAAAAAAAGTAGAACCTGCAAATAAAAAATACACATGCCATAAGTATTTTCTATAATTCTTTCAGAATCCTTGTACAAGCAATAGGAAACAACTCCGCTTTCAAGAAACAAAAAGAAGGGATTAGCTTTTTCTAGGTCAATCAGTTCCTTCAGCATTAGATTTTTAATCTGCTTTGCCCATTTTCTCTTGTGGCAGCATCATATGCAAGCATCAAATTCGAACAGAAATAAAAAACTAGTCTAATTTCTTAATGATCATCGCATCAAATTTAGTATGTACGTATATACTGCACAAAGATTGACATACAATTTACAATATCAGAATTTATCTTTATCTTCAACCAAAGCTGTAGCTTTACCATGACAACGCTATTACATAATCCATACACTTTTCAAACAAAGCCTTATCAAATTATGGCCCATCATGAGATTCTACTACCAAATTTTCCCAAATTAATACAAGATTATCCTTTAATGTTTTGAAATCCTTCTTGGAAGTTAGAAAATCCACAACTTCCCCCTAAACAATAAGAACATGCATGGGATTAGAGGAAAAGAAACTAGATCTAGAATCTAAATAGCATAAAACTTTTGAAACATGGAACAAGGAAAATTATTTGAAGTACAAAAGAAGGAAGTAGGGAGCATATTGTAGGATACTCTTCTAGCAAGGTCAACTAGGGCAACAATGACCATCAAAAACTGTGTCATCTAGCAAATTCTCTTTGATAATGTATTTAGCACCACATGCCTGTACATTTACAATTTAATATTCAAACAAAAGCTATGTGTACTTAATTTTTATTATTAAGATATGTGTTTATTATTTTAAAAATTATAATAAAATATTATTATATTAATTTTTATAAAAATTAAAAATTATTGTAAAAATAATTAATATTATTATATTTTTATTATTAATAATTTTTATTATAATATCTATCTTATATATAATTAGTAAATATTATAATATCTTATATATCTTGAATTTTGTAAAAATAATTAATATTATTTTTAATTTTTGAAGGTTGTATGAGTGATAAATAATTAATATTATTATTAAGTTGCTAAACCCCGTAATGCCTAAATACATAAACCATTAATTAGCTATATACTACTTAATAATTAATAAATTGAATTTTTATTTCAATTTATTATTATTTTAAATATTCATTTTAATTATTTATTAGTTTATTTTTATAGAAATTCTTTTTACAAAATAAATTATTAGTGCACCACATATAATTTAAATAATTTATTTTTAATCAAAAAATATATATACGCTTATAAGAGAAGTAAAAATTTAAAAATTAAAAATTATTATGCAATAATTTATTTTACTTTAATTTTTAATCAATTTAGGTTTTGTAAATATTTTTTAATTAATATCTATCTTATTATTAATAGTTTATTAATTTAATTTTTGATCATTATTATAATATCTATCAATAAAATTATTTATATCTAATTTATATGATATATAATTATTAATGTTATTTTAACAAAATATTATATTCACATTTCAAAAAATTTTAAATATTAATTTATTTTTAATGGTTATAACATTTGAAAATCATAAAAAATCTAAAATAAATTTTTTTTATTTTTATTATATAAATAAAACCTATAAACCACTAAATGCCTAAAAACATAAATTGAAAAACTCCTAAACGACAAAACTCCTAAATAATCAAACTATTAAACCGGTATACCACATATAATAAATCATAAATATCATTTTAATTTGTATTCATTATAATTTTAAATATTCATTTTAATTATTTATTAGTTTATTTTTTATAGAAATATTAATTATAAAATAAATAATGAGTTAGACAAATATAATTTTAATAATTTATTTTTAATCAAAAAAAAATATAAGCATATAAAAATAAGTAAAAATTTAAAAACAAAAAAGTATTATTTAGTAATATGTTTTACTTTGATTTCGAATAATTATATATTGGTTTTGCAATTATATTTTAATTGTTATCAATCTTATTATTAAAAGATTATTAATTTATTATTTGATCATTTTTATAAAATATAACAATAAAATTACTTATATTCAATTTAAATGTCTTATAATTATTAATATTATTATAATTAAATTTGATATTTACATTTGAAAAAAATTTAAAAATTATTATATTTTCAAAGGTTATAACCTTCAAAAATGATAAAAAATCACAAAAATAATATTTTTATTATTTTATTATTTAAATAAAACTTATAAACCACTAAATGCCTAAACATTTAAATCTATAGACTGCTAAACACCAAAATCTCTAAATACTTAAACTATTAAACCTATATAATCTAAATATTTAGTAATATAAATTTATTTGATTTTGAATTATTTTGGGTTCTACAAATATATTTTAATTAATATCTATCTTATTAATAATAGTTTATTATTTTATTTTTTGATCATTATAATAATATATATTAATAAATATTTTTATATTGAATTTACAACAAATATAATTTTTAAGATTATTATAACTAAGTATTGTATTCCTATTTTATAACTTTTAAAAATTATTATATTTTAAAAGTTTATAACATTTGAAAATCACGAAAATTCATAAATATAAATTTTTTGTTATTTCTTTGATTAAATAAAACCTATAAACACCTAAATGTGTAAACATATAAATAAATAAACTCATTAACCCCAAAACCAAAAAAAAACTTAAACAATTAAATAGTTATACCCTAAATAATAAATCATAAATCTCATTTTTATTAGTATTCATTATAATTTTAAATATACATTTTAATTATTTATTAGTATATTTTATATAGAAATATAAATTAAAAAATATATTATTAGTGAGACATATATAATTTAAATGACTAATTAGTATTCATAAAACTATTAAACCACTAAATGACTAAATTCTAAAATTACTAAACTCCTAAACCACGAATCCCATAAATACTTAAAACATTATATTACTATAGTCCAAATAATAAATCATAAATCTAATTTTTATTAGTATTCATTATAATTTTAAATATTCATTTTAATTATATATCAGTTTATTTTTAATGATATATAAATTACAAAATAAATTATTAGTGCGACATATATAGTTTAAATAACCTATTTTTCATTTAATAAATGCTTATAAAAAAGGCAAATTTTTAAAAATAAATAATTATTATTTAGTAATATAGCTTATTTTGATTTTGAATCATTTTAGATTTTACAATTATATTTTAATTTATATCATTCTTATAAATACTCGTTTATTAATTCATTTATTGATCATTATTATAATATTTATCAATAAAATAATTATATTGAGTTTACATTATATATAATTATTAAAATTATTATAACTAAATATTATATTCACATTTAAAAAAATTAAAAATTATTATATTTTCATAGGTTATAACCTTCAAAAATTAAAAAAATCAAAAAATTAAATTTTTTGTTTTTTCATTCTTTAAATGAAATCTATAAATCACTAAAGGTCTAAACAATTAAATCACTAAACTCCTAAACCACAAAACACCTAAATACTTAAACCATTAAACCGGTATATCCTGAATAATAAATAATAAATCTCAATTTTATTTGTATTCATTATAATTTAAATATTCATTTTAATTATTTATTAGTTTATTATTATAGAATTATAAATTATAAAATAAATTATGAGTAAGACAAATATAATTAAAATACTGTATTTTTAATAACAAAAATATAAACTTATAAAAAAAGCAAAACATTAAAAAAATTATAATTTAGTAATATATTTTAAACTTAAATCCCTAAAAACATATAAACCACTAAATCCCTAAAAACTTAAATCTCTAAACTCCTTAACACAAAAGCCCCTAAATACTTAAAACTTTAAACTCGTAAACCTTAATTATAATATAATAATTTATTAAAATATTAATTACAAAATAAATTATGAGTGATACAAATTTAATTTAAATAATTTACTTTCATCAAAAAAAATAAATAAGCTTATAAAAAGAAGCAAAAACTAAAAAACAAAAATTATTATTTAGTAATAAATTTTACTTTGATTTTGAATAATTTTAGGTTTTGCAATTATATTTTCATTTATATCAATCATATTAATAATGGCATATTAATTTATTTATTAATAATTGATTTAAAATCTATCAATAAAAATCTTTATATTTTGTTTATATTATATATAATAATAATGATTATTATTACTAAATTATGTATTCACATTTTTTAAAAAATTAAAAATTATTATATTTTCTAATGTTATAACCATTGAAAATGTGACAAAATATCAAAAATAATTTTTTTGTTCTCATTATTTCAATAAATTCTATAAACCTCTAACTACCAAAACACCTAAGTCAATAACTCTGAAATCTCGAAAATAGTAAATAGATAATCCTTTTAGACTGGTATACCATAAATAATAAATAATAAATCTCATTATTATTTTTTTCATTATAATTTAAAATATTCATTTTAATTATTTATTCATTTATTTTTATTAAAAATTAATTAGAATATAAATTATGAGTTAGACAAATATAATTTATATAAAGTATTTTTCAATAAAAAATATAGATAAACTTATAAAAAGAAGAAAGAATTTCAAAACAAACACTTATTATATAGTAATATATTTTACTTTCCTTCTGAATCATTTTATTTTTTGTAATTATATTTTAATTGATATCTATCTTTCTAATAATAGATTATTAATTTATTTTTTGATCATTATTAGACTATTTATCAATAAAATTATTTATATTGAATTTATATGAAATTTAAATATAATGATTATTATAACTAAATATTGAATTCACTTTTGAAAAAAATTTAAAAATTAATATATTTTCAAAGTTCATAACATTTAAAATATCAAAAAATAATAAAAATAAATTTTTTGTTTATTTATTTTTTAAATAAAACCCATAACCACTAAATGCTAACATAGTTAAATTAGTAAACTCCTAAACCTCGTAATGCCTAAATACATAAACCATTAAACCACTATATACTACTTAATAATTAATAAATCTAATTTTTATTTCTTAGTATTATAATTTTAAATATTTATTTTAATTATTTATTAGTTTATTTCTATAGAAATATTTATTACAAAATAAATTATGAGTGCGAGAAATATAATTTAAATAATTTATTTTTAATCAATAAAAGCATTTATGCTGATAAAATAAGTAAAAATTTAAAAATTAAAAATTATTATTAAGTAATATATTTTACTTTAATTTTGAATCAATTTGGGTTTTGTAAATATTTTTTAATGAATATCTATCTTATTATTAATAGTTTATTAATTTAATTTTTAACATTATTATAATATATATCAATAAAATTGTTTATATTGAATTTATATGATATATAATTATTAATATTATTATAACTAAATATTATATTCACATTTCAAAAATGTTAAATATTATTATATTTTCAAAGGTTATGACCTATGAAAATGAGAAAAAATTACAAATTTTTTTTTGTTATTTAATTGTTTAAATAAAACCTATAAACCACTAAATGCCTAAAAATATAAATCCCTAAACTCCTAAATGACAAAACCTCAAAATACTTAAACAATTAAACTGGTATACATTAATAATAAATCATAAATTTCATTTTAATTTTTATTCAGTTTAATTTTAAATTTTTATTTTAATTATTTATCAGTTTATTTGAATATAAATATTAATTACAAAATAAATTATTAGTTAGATAGATCTAAATTAAATTAAACCGGTATACCCTAAGTAATAAATAATAAATAATAAAACTCATTTTTTTCATTATAATTTTAAATATTCATTTTAATTATTTATTTGTATATTTTTATATAAATATTAATTACAAAATAAATTATGAGTTAAACAAATATAATTTATATAAATTATTTTTCATCAAAAAATTATAAATAAACTTTTTAAAAGAAAAAAAAATTTCAAAACAGAAAATTATTATATAGTAATATATTTTGCTTTTCTTCTGAATCATTTTAATATTTTTAATTATATTTTAAATTATATCTATCTTATTAATAATAGATTATTAATTTATTTTTTGATCATTATTAGAATATTTATCAATAAGAATGTTTATATTTGAATTTATATGATATATAAATATAATGATTATTATGACTAAATATTATATTCACTTTTGAAAAAAATTTTAACATTATTATATTTTTAAAGGTTATAACCTTTGAAAATGTTAAAAAATAAAAAAATATATTTTTTTGTTATTTCATTGTTTAAATAAAACCTATACACCACTAAATGCCTAAGCACTTAAATCACTAAACTACAAAATCCTGATACCCCTATATAGATAATCCTTTAAACCGGTATACACTAAATAATAATTAATAAATCTCAATTTTATTTGTTTTCATTATAATTTAAAAAAATCATTTTGATTTTTAGTTTTTTATTTGTATATCTGTATTAATTATAAAATAAATTATGAGTTAAAAATATAATTTATAAAAATTATTATTCATCAAAAAATAGATAAGCTTATAAAAAGAATAAAAATTTAAAAACAAATATTTATTATTAAGTAATAGATTTTGCTTTGCTTTTGAATCATTTTAGGTTTTGATATTACATTTTAAGTAATATCAATCTTATTCATTATAGATTTTTTATTTATTTTTTGATAATTATTAGAATTTCTATCAATATAATTGTTTATATTGAATTTATATGATATATAATTATTATGATTATTATAAATAAATATTGTATTCACTTTTGAAAAAAATTTAAAAATTATTATATTTTCAAAAGGTATAACCTTAAAAATGAGAAAAAATAATAAAAAATTTTTTTGTTATTTCAATTTTTAAATAAAACCTATAGATCATTGAATGATTACTTACTTAAATCAGTAAGCTCATAAACCCCGAAACCCCTAAATACATAAACAATTTAACATCTATATACTGCTTAATAAATAATAAATCTTATTTTTATTTCTATTTATTATAATGTTAAATATTCATTTTAATTATTTATGGTTTATTATTTAGAAAAATTAATTACAAAATAAATTTCGAGTGAGACAAATAATATTTAAATAATTTATATTTAATCAAAAAAAAATATAAGCTTAAAAAAAGAAGGAAAAATTTAAAAATTAAATATTATTATTTAGTAATATATTTTGATTTGATTTTGAATCATTTTGTGTTATGTAAATATATTTTAATTAATATTTAGATTTATAATAATAGTTTGTTAATTTAATTTTTGATCATTATTATAATATCTATCATTAAAATTGTTTATATTTAATTTATATGATATATAATTATTAAGATTAATATAATTATACATGGTATTCACATTTTAAAAAATTTTAAAAATTATTTTATTTTCAAAGTTTATAACCTTTTAAAATCATAAAAATCAAAAAAAAAATTTGATTTTTTTTATATAAATAAAAGCTATAAACCACTAAATGCCTAAAAACATATTTTGCTAAACTTCTAAATGACAAAACCCCTAAATAATTTAACCATTAAACTGGTATACTATATATAATAAATAATAAATCTCATTTTTATTAGTATTCATTATAATTTTAAACATACATCTTAATTATTTATTAGTTTATTTTTATAGAAATATAAATTAAAAAATAAATTATTAGTGAGACAAATATAATCTAAAAAATTTATTTTTTATCAAAAAATATATAAGCATATATATGGATATAAAAATTTAAAAATTTAAAATTAATATTTAGTAAAATATTTCACTTTGATTTTGAATCATTTTAGGTTTTGCAAATATATTTTAAAAAATATTTATCTTATTAATAATTGTTTATTATTTTTTTATGATCATTATTATAATATATACCAATAAAATAATTTATATTGAATTTATATGATATTTAATTATTATGATTATTAACTTCATATTGTATTCACTTTCAAAAAAAAATTAAAAATTATTATATTTTCAAAGGTTATAACCTTCAAAAATGAGAAAAAATAATAAAAATACTTTATTTTATTTTATTTTTTAAATAAAACCTATAAACCACTAAATGACTAAATACTAAAAGACTAAACTCCTAATCCCCGAAGCTCATAGATACTAAAAACATTAAATTAGTATAGTCTAAATAATAAATCATAAATCTCATTATTATTAGTATTCATTATAATTTTAAATATTCATTTTATTTATTTATCAGTTTATTTTTATAGAAATATTAATTAGAAAATAAATTATTAGTTTAAAATATATAGTTTAAATAATTTATTTTTCATTAAAAAAATGCTTATAAAAAAAGGCAAATTTTTAAAAATAAAAAATTATTATTTAGTAATATATCTTATTTTGATTTTGAATCATTTTAGATTTTACAATTATATTTTAATTTATATCATTCTTATAAATACTAGTTTATTAATTTATTTATTGATCATTATTATAATATCTATCAATAAAATTATTTATATTGAGTTTACATTATATATAATTATTAAGATTATTATAACTAAATATTATATTCACATTTAAAAAAATTTAAAATTATTATATTTTCAAAGGTTATAACCTTCAAAAATTAAAAAAAAATCAAAAAATTAAATTTTTTGTTTTTTCATTCTTTAAATAAAAACTATAAATCACTAAAGTTCTAAATAATTAAATCACAAAACTCCTAAACCATAAAAACACCTAAATACTTAAACCATTAAACCGGTATATCCTGAATAATAAAGAATAAATCTCAATTTTATTTGTATTCATTATAATTTTAATTATTTATTTGTTTATTTTATATAAATATTAATAACAAAATAAATTAAGAGTTACACAAATATAATTTATGTAGATTATTTTTCATCAAAAAATTATAGATAAACTTTTTAAAAGAAAAAAAATTTCAAAACAAAAAATTATTATATAGTAATATATTTTGCTTTGCTTCTGAATCATTTTAGGTTTTGTAATTATATTTTAATTGACATCTATCTTATTAATAATAGATTATTAAGTTATTTTTTCATTATTATTAGAATATTTATCAATAAAAATGTTTATATTGAATTTATATGATATATAAATATAATGATTATTATAACTAAATATTGTATTCACTTTTGAAAAAAATTTTAAAATTATTATATTTTCAAAGGTTATAACCTTTGAAAATGTAAAAAAATAAAAAAAAATATTTTTTCTTTGTTATTCTATTGTTTAAATAAAACCTATACATCACTAAATGCCTAAGCATTTAAATCACTAAACTACAAAATCCGATACCTCTATATAGATAATCCTTTAAACCGGTATACCCTAAATAATAATTAATAAATTTCATTTTTATTTGTTTTCATTATAATTTAAAATATTCATTTTGATTGTTTAGTTTTTTATTTTTAGATATGTATTAATTATAAAATAAATTTTGAGTTAAAAAATTAATTTATTAAAAATATATTTTATCAAAAAATAGATAAGCTTATAAAAATCATAAAAATTTAAAAACAAATAATTATTATTTAGTGATATATTTTGTTTTACTTTTGAATCATTTTAGGTTTTGATATTATATTTTAAGTAATATCAATTTTATTCATAATAGATTTTTAATTTATTTTTTGATAATTATTAGAATATCTATCAATAAAATTGTTTATATTGAATTTAATGATATATAATAATTATGATTATTATAAATATATATTGTATTCACTTTTGAAAAGAAATTTAAAAATTATTATATTTTCAATGGTTATAACCTTAAAAAATGAGAAAAAATAATAAAAATAAATTTTTTGTTATTTCAATTTTAAAATAAAACCTATATATCATTGAATGCTTACTTACTTAAATCAGTAAGCTCATAGACCACGAAACCCCTAAATACATAAACCTTTTAACAGCTATATACTACTTAATAAATAATAAATCTCATTTTTATTTCTATTTATTATAATTTTAAATATTCATTTTAATTATTTATAGTTTAATTATTTATAAAAAAAATTACAAAAAAATTTTGAGTGAGACAAATATTATTTAAATAATTTATTTTTAATCAATAAAAATATAAACTTATAAAAATAAGGAAATATTTGAAAATTAAATATTATTATTTAGTAATATATTTTGATTTGATTTTGGCTCATTTTGTGTTATGTAAATATATTTTAATTAATATTTATATTATTAATAATAGTTTATTAATTTAATTTTTGATCATTATTATAATATCTATCATTAAAATTATTTATATTGAATTTATATCATATATAATTAGTAAGATTAATATAATTATACATTGTATTCACATTTCAAAAAATTTTAAAAATTATTTTATTTTCTAAAAGTATAAAGTTTGAAAATCAGAAAAAATCAAAAAAAGAATTTTAAATTTTTATTATATAAATAAAACCTATAAACCACTAAATGCCTAAAAACATAAATTGCTAAACTCCTAAACAACAAAACTCCTAAATAATCAAACCATTAAACCAGTATACCATATATAATAAATAATAAATCTCATTTTAATTTGTTTCATTATAATTTTAAATATTAATTTTAATTATTTATTAGTTTGTTTTTATAGAAATATCAATCACAAAATTAATAATGAGTGAGAAAAATATAATTTTAATAATTTATTTTTAATCAAAAAAAAGCTTATATAAAGAAGTAAAAATTTAAAAACAAAAAATTATTATTTAATAATATATTTTACTTTGATTTTGAAACATTATTTATAGGTTTTGCAATTATATTTTAATTGAGATCAATCTTATTAATAATAGTTTATTAATTTATTATTTGATCATTTTTATAATATCGAACAATAAAATTAATTATATTCAAATAAAATGTCTTATAATTATTAAGTTATTATAACTAAATATTATATTTACATTTGAAAAAAATTTAAAAATTATTATAATTTCAAAGGTTATAACCTTCAAAAATGATAAAAAATCACAAAAATAATTTTTTATTAGTTAAATAAAACATAAAAACAAATAAATGCCTAAATATTTAAATCTCTAGACTCCTAAAGCCCAAAACCCACTAAATACTTAAACGATTAAACATATATAACCTAAATAATAAATAATAAATCTCATTTTTATTTGTATTCATTATAATTTTAAATATTCATTTTAATTATTTTTTAGTTTATTTTTATAGAAATATTAATTACAAAATAAATAATGAGTGATACAGATATAATATAAATAAATTATTTTTTATGAAAAAAAATAAGCTTATAAAAATAAACAAAATTTCAAAAATTTAAAATTTTATTTAGTAATAAAATTTACTTTGATTTTGAATTATTTTGAGTTGTGCAAATATACTTTAATTAATATCTATCTTATTAATAATAGTTTATTAATTTGTTTTTTGATCATTATTATAATATATATTAATACATTTTTTTATATTGAATCTACAACAAATATAATTATTAAGATTATTATAACTAAGTATTGTATTCATATTTTAGAACTATTAAAAATTATTATATTTTTAAAGGTTATAACCTTTGAAAATCACGAAAATTCATATAAATAATTTTTTTGTTATTTCATTGATTAAATAAAACCTATAAACATGAAAATGTGTAAACATATAAATCAATAAACTCCTTAACCCAAAATCACAAAAAACTTAAACAATTAAATAGTTATACCCTAAATAATAAATAATAAATCTCATTTTTATTAGTATTCATTATAATTTTAAATATACATTTTAATTATTTATTAGTTTAATTTTATAGAAATATAAATTAAAAAATAAATTATTAGTGAGACAAATATAATTTAAATAATTTATTTTTCATCAAAAAATATATAAGCTTATAAATGGATACAAAAATTTAAAAATTTAAATTTAATGTTTAGTAAAATATTTAACTTTAATTTTGAGTCATTTTAGGTTTTGCAAATATATTTTAAACAATATTTATCCTAATAATAATTGGTTATTACTTTTTTATGATCATTATTATAATAAATATCAATAATATAGTTTATATTGAATTTATATTATATATAATTATTATGATTATTATAACTTCATATTGTATTCACTTTTCAAAAAAAAATTTAAAAATTATTATATTTTCAAAGGTTATAACCTTCAAAAATGAGAAAAAATAACAAAAATAAATTTTTTGTTATTTTATTTTTTATATAAAACCTATAAACCACTAAATGACTAAATACTAAAATGACTTAACTCCTAAACCCCGAAACCCATAAATGCTTAAAACATTAAATTAGTATAGTCTAAATAGTAAATCATAAATCTCAGTTTTATTAGTATTCATTATAATTTAAAATATTCATTTTAATTATTTATCAGTTTATTATTATAAAAATATTAATTACAAAATAAATTATTAGTGTGACATATATAATTTAAATAATTTATTTTTCATCAAAAAAATGCTCATAAAAAGAGGCAAAATTTTAAAAATAAAAAATTATTATTTAATAATATATCTTATTTTGATTTTGAATCATTTTAGATTTTAAAATTATATTTTAATTTATATCATTCTGATAAATACAAGTTTATTAATTTATTTATTGATCATTATTATAATATCTATCAATACAATTATTTATATTGAGTATACATTATATATAATTATTTAGATTATTATAACTAAATATTATATTCACATTTAAAAAAAATTAAAATTATTATATTTTCAAAGGCATAAAGAATAAATTAAATTTATTGTTTTTTCATTCTTTAAATAAAAATAATAAATCACTAAAGGCATAAACACTTAAATCACTAAACCCTAAAACACCTAGATACCTAAACAATTAAATTTGTATATCCTGAATAATAAATAATAAATCACACTTTTATTTGTATTCATTATAATTTTAAATATTCATTTTAATTATTTTTTAGTTTATTTTTATAGAATTATAAATTACAAAATATATTATGAGGAAGACAAATATAATTTAAATAATATACTTTTAAGAACAAAAAATATAAACTTATAAAAAGAAGCAAAACATCAATAACATTTTTATTTGTAATTTATTTTACTTTGATTTTGAATAAATTTAGGTTTTGTAAATATATTTTAATTAATATCTAGCTTATTTATAATAGGTTATTAATTAATTTTTTTATCATTAATATAATATCTATCAATATAATTGTTTATATTGAATTTATATGATATATAATTATTATTATTATCATAACTAAATATAGTATTCACATTTAAAAAAATTTAAAAATTGTTATATTTTCAAAGGTTATAACCTTCAAAAATGAGAAATAATAACAAAAAATAAACTTTTTGTTATATCATTGTTTAAATAAAACTTATAAACCATTGAATACCTAAACACATAAATCTCTAAACTCTTAAACACCGAAGCCCTGAAATACTTAAACCTTTAAACTCGTAAACCTTAAATATAATTTAAATAATTTATTGAAATATTAATTACAAAATAAATTATGAGTGATACAAATATAATTTAAATAATTTATTTTTATTAAT
>JAREIK010001574.1:912178-937360 GCA_029783825.1 Sapria himalayana | reverse complement strand
ATAGATAGATAGTAGATATAAATAGATATATAGATAGATATATAGTTAGATAGAATGATATATAGATATATAGATAGATCGATCAATCGATAGATAGATATATAAATAGATAGACAAGTAGATTGACCTACAAATAGGCAGATAGATAGAAATATATATATATATATATATATATACATATTAGATAGACAACTAGATAGATAGACATATATACAATTAGACAGATATACAGATAGATAGGTAGAGGTTTATACAACTATATATATAAACATATCAATAGAAAGAAAGAAATATAGATTAATAGATAAATAGATAGGTAGATAGATAGGTAGAAATATAGATAGGATTATAGATACATCTATCTATCTATCTATCTATGTGTCTTTCTATCTGTCGATATTTTTATATATCTATACGTACATCTATCTCTGTATCTATCTCTCTGTTTATCTATCTATTTATCTATCTACCTTTCTAACTATTTGTCTATAAATTTGTCTATCAATCTATATATATATATATCTATGTATCTATCTTTCTATCTATATATCATCTCTATTTGTCTATCTATTTGTTTATCTACTTGTCTATCTATCTTTCTATCTACATATCTTTTTGTCTAACTATCTATCAGTCTATTTATCTATATATCTATTTATTTATCTATCAATCTATTTGTCTATATATCAGTCTATCTTATTATCTATATATTTGTTTATCTATCTATCTATCTATCAGTCAATTAATCTATTTTACTATTTGTATCTATCTATCTATCTATCTATCTATCTATCTAAGTGTCTATCTGTCTATCTATCTTTCTATCTATCTATTTATTCTTCTATCTATATATCTATATATATTATCTATTTTTCTAAAAACGTGTATAACACTCTGTCTATATATATCTATTTATCTATATTTCTATCTTTTTGTTTTTCAATCTATCTATCAATCTATCTATCTATCAATCTTTAAATCAATGTATCTATTAATCTATCTATTAAAATTACTATCTGTATATCTATCTATCTATTTTTTTATCAATATATCTATCAATCTATTTTCTATCTGTCTATCTATTTATTTATCTATATGTCTATCTATCTCTACTATCTATTATCTATCTGTCTATCTAATTATCTATTTATCTAATTATCTCTCTATCTCTCTTTCTATCTATATATCTAACAATCTATTTGTATATCTATCTTTCTTTCAATCTCTTTGTCAATCTGTCTATCAATATAAATATCTACATATATATATATATATATCATTCTATCTAACTATATATCTATTTATTTCTCTATCTATTTGTCTTTCTATCCGTCTATCTATCGTCTATCTATTTCTCTATCTATCATTCTATTTACTATCAGTCAATCAATAAATCAATAAAACTATCAATCAATCTATCAATCTATCTATAGATTTTTCTATCTATTTATCTATTTATATGTCTATCTATCTATCTATATATTTATCTCTCTATCTGATAATCAATCTAACTATCTAACTATCTATTTATCTATCTTTATTTATAACTATCTATATATCCATATATCTATCTATCTATATGTTTTTCTATTTCTCAATCTTTTCCTCTATCAATCTTTAATTCTATCTTTCTAGCAATCTATCTATAAATCTTTCTATCAATCTATCTATCAAACTATTTTTTAATCAATCAATCTAACTATCTATCTACCAATCTATATATCTACCTATCTATAATCTTTTTTTCTCTATCTACTTATCTATCTATCTATCAATCTTTCTATTAATCTATCTATTAATCTATTAATAATCAATCTATCTATCCATCTATTTATTTCTTTAAATAGAATCATAGTCAATTGGTTGAAGGACCATAGAACCCTCAACTTGTTGATGAGTAGTTGTCACACATTCCTCCTTTAGGTCCTGAGATAAAATAGAGAAAAAAACTATTCTAGATTTACAAAAAATAAAATAAATATTTTGCATTCAAAATAATTTTCATATTGTACTGTAGTTTTTTAAAATCTAATTAATATAACAATTTCTTATAGCAATCATCTAAGACTTGTTGTCAACATACTGACCATCCACTTTATTCACATGCATCTTCCTGAAAATCTCATAAAAATTTGGATCTCGACCCAATTCTCCAGCCTAGAATATGTTGTTATTAAGTCATAAAAAAACAAATGATAAAAAAATTTACAAAATTAATAAAACCATGCAGAGATTTTATTTATTGGACTATTAGGACAAAAAAAAATATAGAAATGTTTAGAATTTTAAATTTGTACCAAATCTCGAGAATGCTCAATGCTCGACTTTGAACCCAGTGTGTCGACTGATTCCTGTACCTAGTCTAGCTACCTCACTTCTTAAATTTTTACTGACAATATCTGATTTTTTCTTCACATCTGGCTACTCCAATAATTAAGCCACTCGGGCCAGTCTTCCTCGGATATAAAATCAGACATTTCTTTCATTTTATTTAATTTATGGACAAAATCAGAATACCGTTGAGCAGATTTGATATTCCATAATGACTTTATCTTTCCATCAAATTTGGGTGCACATGTGCATTGATTCTATAAATAGAAAAATGATAAAATAATTTATTTTAACAACAAGAACATAATTATTTACTATTTGAATAATAACCAACATAAAAGTTAAGTAATTAGATAATTATTTTTCAATTCTTTTGTTTTGTTATTTTTACCTAAAAGTCATTAAAATATGACTGTTTTGTAGATTCAGAAACTTTCTTTAAGGAGAAAGCTTTAGAATCAGCCATTTTCTTGAAAGCCTTTGTAATTATAGTCGAACACTTGTGAGCTGGAATAAAACTGTACAAATAAATAAAAACCATTGAAAACAAGCTAATCATAACAATATAAAAAAACCACTAACAATAATATCAAAATTTTTTTTCTAATCATTTTTATATATTTCTTTTACCTCTCATCCACAATCTCAATTTCTAACTTTACACTGATTGTAGAGGAAGGCTCAATATTTGATGATGTTGTTGGTATTGTAAATGAGGGAACAATCGGTGTAAAATGTGGTGTAGAAGATAGAGATGGATCAAAGTTTGTGCAGGAAGCACAATGGATGGTGGGCTTACATCTGATAAAGGTGATATTAGAGGTCTCAATGATGGTGATGGTGATAGAAATGGAGATGGTGATTATGATGTTGAAGTCTGGATATGGTGGCTATGAGATGGTACTGATTCTGCAACATGATGTAACATACTAGATGAATTTGGTTTATTTCTATGTCCATGCCCACCTCCACCACGGCCACGTCCTTTAGCACATCTACTATACAAAATAAACATAGAGCAAAAAAATAGGGATATGATGAACAAGCATGCATTTTCGAATAAAACCACACGATAAATTTCAATAAAATATAAAAGTCTTTGATAGTTTAACTTTATAATAAAATTATAACAATTTAATTATCGGCATCACTATCATCCTCTAGTGGATCATCTGATATTTCATCTGATTCCGATAGAAGTTCGAACTCAACTTTAGATAGAAATTGATCATCTTCAATATATATTGTGTCACCATTTGAATCACATAAATTTTCTAGATCTTCATCGACATTCACAGGCTCAAAATTATTTATGTCATCTTCTTGGAATGCCAGTGCATTTTCTATGTCTGCAATTCTTTGTTGTGATGTTGGTAACTCAAATTTTGACCAAGCTTTGATTTTGAAAATTACCCACCAATCTCTCTTATCACGGATAAATTCGAATATGTACAATAATATTCATGAGTAGCTTGAAAATACCATATAAATGGCTCATACGATTATATTGTGGTTTATGGTCAACATCCACTAGCTTATAATCCGAATGAATCTTTGAGCTAACATTTCATGTAGGATCAAACAACTCGCATTTAAATAATACAATCCTATCCTTTTTGAGTCTAGGATACTCCAACTAAATAACTTCTTGAGTTGACCATAATAATCATCTCATCTGCACTATAACATGAGCCTTTAATGCATACACCACTATTCATTATTATTTTAGAGGAACCGTGCCCGATTGTGTGAAACTTATATCCATTACATCGAGCCTTATACCCAGAATAGGTTGTCACATATCTAAACGGGCCTTTACTTAGATTCTGAATGAAAATATTTAAATCTCCATTTGATATTCAATTGCCTATGACATTAATTTAAAAATGATATTTACAATAAAAGATACTAATAAATTAAATAATTCAAAAATAAAAAACTTAATTATACTCACATAATTTTTTAACCAATTCGCAAATTTAGTTTCTAGTATATAATCGACATCATTGCTGAAAATTGCTGGATGCTTATATTTAATTGCTCAACATAATACTATACAAATATAAAATGAGAGAAAAAAATGTACATCAATTTTTAATAATTCCTATTAAAGATAAAATTAAAATATGATTAAACCTACAATCATTTGGGTATACATAACTCAATATATGGTACAACCTCCTCACAATTAAGTAAAACATAGCATCGGGTACTTTGTACTCTTCATCTTTCATACATCAATTCATTGATCTTCCAAATGATTTTCCAAGGTGCTTGAATATAGATAGTTTGTACATAGAATTATCTTCCACCATCACATGACTTATAATTTCCGTGACACATTTCTATTCTTTGTATTGACATGATCTCAAACTAATAAGAACAAAATGATGATGCTTCTTCTACTAAATATGCATTACAAATTGAACCTTCAACTTTTTCCTTGTTTCTATCATTCAATATAATTTATGAAGATACTACATCCTAATGTTATGTTTCAATTAGATTAATTACAATTATACGTAAAGTACTTAAATAAAAACACATCAAATTATATGTATTTACCTCTAAAAAAAGATACATCCATATGACTTGTATTGGCTCTTCAATCCTTGCTTCATATGCCAAATGGACTGACAAATGCTCCATCGAGTCAAAAAACTCAGTGGGAATATCCGTTCAAGCTTACAGATAATAAGTGGAATGTCATTCTCAGCCTCACAATGTCATCTATTTTGATTGTGGTTGCAGTTAGCTGTTTGAAAAACAAAGTAAGTTCTGTAAGGACCTTCCAAACACTTAGTGGAAGTAATTCATGGAATGCAATTGGTATTAATCTCTGCATAAATACATGACAGTCGGAACTTTTCATTCCAAATAACCTAAGATTCTTCATATCCATGCATCTACCCATATTTGACACATATCCATCAGGGAATTTCAAATTTTAAACCCATTCACACAATATCATATAGATAGATATATTGTTTGATAGAATGATAGCCAAATTGATAGACATATATATAAACAGATTGACAAATAGACAGATAAATAGATAGCCAGATACAAATAAAGAAAGATTGATAGATACATAGACTAACATATAGATAATTAGACAAATAGACAGATAGATAGTTAGATAGATGTATATACATATTAATAGTTAGATAGATAGATAGATAGATAGAGAGATAACAAATATACAGATAGAGGGTTCGACAGATATAAAAATATACATATGTGATATATATAAAAAAATAGATAGATAGATAGATAGATTGACATATAGATGAATAGATAGATAGATAGTTAGATAAATCATAAGATAGTGAGATTAAAAGATGGAAAGCTGGACATATTGATAGATATGCAGATAGACAAAACGACATATAGATAGAATGACATATAGTCAGATAGATAGATATACATACATATATATATATATATATATATATATATATATATATATATATATATTGATAGATAGACTATTGATAGATATACAAAGACTTTAGATACATAGATAGATATATAGATTGATTTGTAGACAAATAGACAGATAGATAAATATACATATAAATAGATAGACATATTGACAAATACACAGATACACTAATAGATTGATTGAAAAATAGATAAATAGATAGATCAAAAGATAGACAATTAGGTAGATAGATAGATTGAACGACAAACTGACATTAGATAGATAAATAGGTAGGTAGGTAGTAGATAGATAAAGAGAGATCGTTAGATAGAAATATAGATAGATATATAGATAGACAAAAAGATAGATAGATAGACATATAGACAAATTAATAGATAGAGAGATAAATAGATATATAAATTAATAAATAGAGAGATTAAGAGAAAGCGAGATAGATAGATAGATGGATAGATAGATAAATAGATATATAGTTACACACAAATATAGATAAATAGACAGAAGATATATATATATATATATATATATATATATATAGAAAAATATACAGATAGACAGATACAAATAAAGATAGATTGAAAGATACATAAATTGGCAGATCGACAAATATATAGATAGATAGATAGATATTCAGATATATAGATATATAGATATATAGATTGATAGATATATAACAATTTAATAATATATATATATATATATATAACTATATATAAATGTATTTAACAATATGTATATCAACATATTATATATATAAATGTATTATCTAAATCAATACAAATACATAGTCATATGTCTAAATATATATAATTACATGAAAAACTATATAACTACATCTACAACATTTATAACTACATGCTTCAGAAACTTAATATCCATTCATATCATTCATCTCATTCTTATATGTTTTTTTTGACATTGAATAAATCTTTATCATTTTCCCATATATTTTAGGAACTTAAATTTAAATTTTTCAACCTTAAATGTATTTTTATTGTATTTTTATATGTTTTTATAAATCATTATGATTTAATATGTTTAGGGTTTGTATTTTTGTTTCACTAAATATCATTGAACTAAAATTGATTTAAAATAAAATGTTCATTGTTAAAATTCATGTTGTAAATTTCAAAACAAATAATAATATATTTGTGTAATAAATATTATAAAAAATTTCTAAAATATATATGTGTAGTTTCAATTTACAAAGATAAAACTTTAAAATTAAAATTTTTTTACAAAATAAAATTTATCATAGACGTTAATATTTTAATAAAAAATTTATATAGAAAAAAAATTTTATTATCTATTTATGAACTATATTTTCATTTTTAACAAATTGTAAAAATATAATAAATCACAAATATGTCACCTTCATTTATTTATATGAGTATAATGATAGTTATTTTATATAAATATTTAAAAATAACTTTTTGAATAAAATAGAAGCTCATATATTTAATTTATAATTTTATTTTACACATTAATATATATCACACCACACACACACACATACACACCCGCTTACACACGCACACACAAATATTTGTTTTAAATATAAAGAATTTACAATATTTTATAAATTGTGTACAATATATAATATTTTATTTAATTAAATTTTCAAAATCAAAAAATTTTAAATACATTTAAACACACACACACACACAAACACACACACAACCTATATATATATATATATATATATATATATATATATATAATAGTTTCATGTGTAACTTAAAAAATATTTCGTATATAGGTATATGTGTGTGTTTGTGTGGGTGTACATAGTATATCCATACATACAAGTATATACACACTACTTTGAAAATGTAGATACATGTGTAAAAATATACAAAATTACAAAAAAGTGTATGCTGATATATAATGTATAGTAATGTATATGGAGGTATAAATGTGTGTGTGTGTAGTGCAGTGTATATGCACATATATATTTATGCATTTATATGTAAATATCAACATTAATTTTGAGAAGAAAAATACTTGAGCACATAAATATTAACATGTTCCACAAATTCATGAGAGCATGAGCAAAAAGTGATATTATTGCAAGATACTACTAATCTCCCATCTATAACACTTTGCCTCAAAATTTGATCAAAGTACTACTTGCAATGATAAGGTTCTTTCAATACTACATACCATGAAGTTACATTTTCATTCAATACTATAATTTGTTCATATAAAAAAATCTATCTAATATCTTCTAAAAAACTCTTCTATCTTTTTTTTTCTAGTCTTGATAAGCTATTTTTAATTTTGATTATATGTACATTTCTTATCTCATATATTTAGTTCTAACTATTGTAAAAGTAAAATCCTTTAAATCAATCTAGGCCTAATATCTTTCTATTCTATGAGCTATTTGATTATAGAATAATTAGTATATATACTATGACTTTGGTTCTCACTAAATATGATATTAACTTGCCAAAAGAAAAGATTGTGATACAAGTTCTTTCTCTATAGTTGTGTAATTCATCTGGGCATTTGAGAATGTGTTGTTATCATAGTATATGATAACTATTTATAAATATTTGTAAACTATATAAAACTCTTCATAATTATATTTACCTATTTGTAACAATGTAAACTATTTTTATAACTATATCCATAACTAAAAATATAAAAATAAAACTATTTTTTTAACTATATATAACTATTTTTTAACTATATAATATTTTATAACTATATGTGTAATTATATATAACTATATCTTTAACAAAATATATCATATGAATAATAATATATAACTATATATAATTGTATTTTACTATATGTATAACTATAAAAATGTTATATATAACTATATCTTTAACTACATACATATTTATAACTATATGTGTATAACTATATATAAATATTTGTATAACTATGTAATACTTTATATAATTAAATATAACTATATTTGAATCTATGTATACATATATGTATTCATATATTTAAATCTATATATTTATTTATAACTTTGTATATATTTATGTATAACTACTTATAACTACTTGTATGAATATATCTATATATAATTATATGTTTAACTATATATAACTCTATTTTTAATTATATATATATATAGGTATAAGAAAATATATAGGTTGACCTCCCTCACTGGTGACCATCTCTTAAGGTTAATTGATTCTGTTTCTTTCTCTCATAAGATCTCTTTACTGCCATACGACAAAGGGATTAAGATTTAGTGGAAGAAATGGGGTTGACGTTCACAATGCTGCTCAACAGTAGGCTGTTTGCCAACAATGAGATGAGGATTTTGATGCTAGGTCTTGATGCTGGCGGTAAGACAACCATTCTGTATAAGTTGAAGCTCGGTGAAATTGTGACCACAATTCCTACTATTGTCTTTAATGTAGAGACTGTTGAATAAAAAACATCAATTTCACTATGTGGGATGTTGGGGGTCAAGACAAGAAACGCCCTTACTCAAGGAATTACTTCCAAAATACCTAATGTCTCGTATTTGTGGTTGACAGCAATGACCGAGATCAAGTTGTTGAAGCCAGAGATGAGTTGCATAGGATGCTAAATGAAGAAAAGCTTTGAGATGCAGTTTTTTTGGTTTTTCCAATAAGCATGATCTTCCCAATGCGATAAAAGCAAATGAAATTTCTGACAAGCTAGTACTTCACTCTCTTCTCCAACACCATTGGCACATTTAGTGTACCTGTGCTACCTTTGGCGAGGGGCTCTACGAGGGTCTTGATTGGCTTTCCAATTACATTGTCAGCAAGTCATCACAAATTTAGCAGAATGAGGCAAACTTTGTTGACATATCTAGATGTGGATCTAATCTTCGCCTATTTTTGCTTGAGTTTTGTTAAGTTATGTTGATGTCATCATCTGTTTCTAGGGGGTTTCAAATTGTATTTATATTTATATATTACATGCCTAAAATACATGACCACATTTACTTTGTTCTGATCTGTTGTAAGCTGAACATTTTTTTCGGTTTTATTTCTTTTTGCCATTGGATCCCAAAGGTATAAAAACATATAACTATAAATAATTATCTTTGACTATATGCATAACTATAAAATATTATACATAACTATATTTAAAAATATAATTAACACCATATATTTAATATACATTTTTATATATTAGTATATAAAAATGTATTTTATCATATATATACCTATAGATAACTATATATATACATATATAAAATTATATAATATATATATATACCAACATGTTTAAATATATGTACTATATGTTTAACTAAATGTATATCCACATGTAATATATTTATAATTACATACATACAACATTATGCTTAACTATGTGTTTAACTAATATAAATATTGTATAACTATATATAAATATTTGTATAACATATAACACTCTATATAATTAAATATAAGTATATTTGTAACTATGTATGCATATATGTAAATCGATATATTTATTTATAACTTTATATATTTATGTATAACTATTTGTATGAATATAGTTATATATAACTATATGTTTAACTATATAAAATATTTATAGCTATATGTACTATGTATAATAAAATATAACTATAAATAATTGTATCTTATTATATGTATAACTATAAAAATCTTTATGCATAACTATATTTAAATATATAATTTACAACTTATATTTAATATACATTTGTATATATTAGTATATAAAAATATATTTTACTTTATCTATTCCTATACATAACTATATGTATAAATATATAAAATTATATGAATAAATATATATACCTACATGTATAGATATAAGTATAACTATATGTGTAACTATATTAATAACCACATGTAACTATATTTATAATTACAGTTTAACACATATAAACAATATGTTTTAATTATATGTGTATCACTATATATAAATATTTATAAAAACTAATAAACTTTATATAATTTAATATCACAATATTTGTAACAATATATACAATTATGTATACTATAGGTCAATTTATATATGTGTTTTATAACATTGTATATATTTATGTATAAACTAAATAACTACTTCCGTGATGAATACCCACACACACACACACGTATGTAGGGGTATGTATGTATGTATATAACTAAATGTTTTAAGATAATAGTAAATCTTTTTTAGAACTTATATATTATACATATAAGAAACATATAACTATAAATAATTATATCTTTACTATATGTAACTTATAACAACATTATACAGGTTACTATATTAAAAAATATAATTAACAACATATATTTAATTTACATTTTATATATTAGTATAACAAATGTATTTTTCGGATATCCATACCTATACAGAACTATATGTAGAAAGATATGAAATTATATGATAAAATATATATACATACATGTATAAATATAAGTTTAACTATCTGTATAACTATATGTATGATCACATGTAACTATATTTAAATAATATGTATAAAAACATACAACATAATGTTTAACTATATGTGTATAACTATATATAAAAATTTGTATAACTATAAAAAACTCTATATAAATAAATATAACTTTATTTTTAATTATTTATACATATATGTAAATCTATATAATTGTTTATAACTTTGTATACATTATATATATCTACTTATAATTACTTGTATAGATATATCTATATATAACTATATGTTTAACTATATTTAACTATTTATAAATACATTTACTATATGTATCCTAACATATAATTATATATAGGATAATACTAATTTGTTGCACTAACTTGTAATTAAATGGCAAAAGATATAATAATATCAAAACTATGTAAGCACATAGCATGAGATTGTCCATTGGTCAGGCTCATATATGGTTATAATACAAATAAGGGTCTTACTCTTAACTAATCTGAGGCCTTGGGGCTCAGGCTCATATATGAACTTATGTAAGACAAAAGATGTAATATTTGATAGGCTTTTACTGAAGAATTTTTTTTTATGTAATTACAATGCTTGGGTCCCATATTTACCTATTTCATCTTTATCAAAATGAGGCCTAGTATATTTTATCTTTATTATTCCTAAAATATTTTATTTTTACACTCTCTTTATCTCTAAACATCATTACTAGACATCTTTTAGATTTATGTTAAGCTGTATGACAATTAACTTTAATATATGTTTGTTCATTTCTATAATAACTGTTTTTATATATCTGGGAATATGTTTGTGTCCCTGAATTTTTTGGGTAGAGTTTTAGTCTATTATAGGTATATAAAAGCCTTGGATGGACCTCTATGTTGCTGTGAACAACACCTTAGCTTCTAAAGCTATGAGATGAGCCAAATAATTAATTCCACACAATCACACGTTAGTTCTTTACATTCTTATTTTTTTGCAGATATGTGTCAACGTAGTTCAAATCTACGTCTGCATTTTATCGGTTATTGGTTTGTAAATGTAGTTGTTATGCTCCATGTGCAGATGTAACAATGTTCGCTATCTTCTTGGAGTACCAGAAGAAAAAGAACGAGAAATGCAGACCATGCTTGAGAGAACTATATGCGTGTTTTTTAAATCTTGTATTATTTTCTTCAGTTGTCTTTGATGGTATGTGTATTTGCATTAAAGTACAAGTGTGTGTATCATCTAATGCTATGTGATTATATATACATACATATAGTACTATAGAATATACATACATATATACTTTGTATAAATGTAAATATATATTAAGTATATATCTACGTATATACTGAGTATATACATATATACTCAGTATATAAGTACTTTATACTATAGTATATACGTACGTTTATATCGATATATACATAAGTAGGTGCATATATTTATTTGTAGACATGTATATATTATTAGACATACACACCTATTTACACACAGACATACTTTTGAATATATAATTGTTCAGGCTGGTCCGAACATCATCGTGCATTGCTCACAGATGTAGGCAATAAAAGTAATGGATATTAGACTTTTCTTAAAGCTTTGGAAAGATATTTCTGGTCTAGGCCAGCCATGTAGATAGAGGTTGGTCTTTAAATCTTAGTAATTGTATTGATATGTAATTATCACATGGTACAAAGCGAACGTATAAATAAATATGTTTTTTTGCTCTAGATTCTGTAATAATCGGTTCTAATTGTACTAGGTTTTAGAATGATGATAATGATAATTCTCATGTAATGTCGTGTAATTCTGGTCGAGGGGGAATATTGGGTCATATTTTGGGAGAAGTAGCTCACCGCCTCATCAAAAACTCGCTCAATCTCAAATTCATCAGTTGAGCATCATTGCCCACCATACATTTATTATCAACAGTAATAGAGGCAGCAGTAGTGGTAGTAGCGGCAGCAGTGGCAGTGACGGCTATGGCTGCAATGGTGGTAGTGACGGCTATGGCTGCAATGGTGGCAGTGACGACTATGGTGGCAGCGACAGTAGCAGCGCAGTAGAGGCAACAGGGTCAACAGCACAGCGGCCGTAGCAGGGGTAGCTGCGGCTGCGGTAGCTACAGCAGCAATGGCAGTAGTAGCAGCAGCGGCAATAGCGATAGCAGCAGCAGCGGCAGTAGTGGCAACAGCGGCAGCAGCGGCAACGGTAGAAATTATTCTAGAATGAAATTTTTTCGTCGCTAAATTTATTTAGCTAAGAATAATTTCCGTTGCTAATATTTAGCATTGAGCACTTTATCTTGGGAAAACTTCCGTCGTTATATCCGTTTAGCGACGAAAAATCTCAATTAGCTTGCTAATTTAGCTAGAAAAATTATTTTTTTAATTAGGGATTTTTCTGTCGCCAAATTTTTAGCTAGGGACAATTTCACTCACTAAATTTTAGCAACTAGCACTATAGATAAGGAACCAATCAATCATTAATCCATCATTAATCAATCGCTATATCACATTTAGTGATGAAAATGCCCATTTAGCTAGGGAATTGTCTCTAGCTATATCGGATTTTTCTTGTAGTATATAGATTGATATATAGATAGATAGAAAAATAAAAAAAAAGTATAATAGATAGAAAAATAGAAAGATTTACATAAAGATAGATAGACAGATAAATAAATAGACATATTGGCATATTGACAAATAAATAGATAGATAAATACACAGATAGAGATATAGACTGATAATATATATATAGAGATAGATAGATAAATAGATAGACGGAAAGAAAGATAGATAGGTAGATTGAGAGATTGATATATTGATAGATTGATATATTTATAGATTGATATATAGACATGTAGACAAATAAAAATATAGAGAGATAGATAGATAGATTGATAGATAGATTGATTGATCGACATATATATAGAAAGATAAAAAGATGGATAGACAACTTGATAGATAGATAGAAACATAGACACATAGGAAAATAGTAAGATAGATAAATATATAAATTGATCGGTAGAAACATAGATAGTTATATAGATATAAAGACATATAGAGAGATAGATAGATAGATAGATAGATAGATAGATAGATAAATAGATAGATTGATTGATTGATTGAGTGATAGATAGACAGATAGACTAATAGAATGATAGACAAAAACATAGATAGATAGATAAACAAATTGATCAATAGATAGAAATATAAATAGATAGATAGATAAACAAATAGACATATAGAAAAAAAGATTTATATATTTACATATTATTAGATTGCCAGATAGATATGTAAATCGATAGACAGATAAATAGAAAAAAAGATAGAAAGCTAGATAGAGAGATATAAATTTAGTTGGATAGATGTATAGATAGATAGATGCACACATAGTTTTAAAAAATAGATAGACACATATATAGGTAGATATATAGAAAAATTGATAGATAAATAGATAGACAGATTGATAGATTGATAGATTGATAGATTGATAGATTCGTATATTTATAGATTGATAGATTGACTGATAGATTTACAGATATATAAATTTATAGATAGATAGATTTACAGATAGAAAGATAGACAAATATAAAGATAGACTAATAGACTAATTGGAAGATAAATAGATAGTTAGAAAGATTAATATACAAATGGATAGGAAGATTGACACATCGATAGATAAATAAATAGACAAATATATAAATAAATAACTAGATAGATAGATAGATAGAAATATAGATAAATAGATATACACATAAACCAATAGATAGATATATAGATAGACAGTTAGATAGATAAACACATATACACATAGACAAATAGACAAATAGATAAGTATATTGGTAGTAAGATAGTTAGATCAATAGTTAAAAAGTTAGAGATATAGATAGATAGACATGAAGATAGAAAGATAGATAGAAAGATAGACTAATAGAAATATAGACAGATAGATAGTTAGATAGATAGATAAATTGAAAGTTAGATAGATAGTAATATAGAAACACAAATAGAAAGATAGATAGATGAAGAGATTGATAACAAATAGAAAAATAGATAGAAATATAGATAAACATACTGATAGTTTTATAGATTTATAGGTTTCTAGATAGATAGATAAAAAAGTAGATAGATAGACAAATAGACAAATAGATAGACATGCCAAAAATAGATAGAAAAATGAATAAATAGATAGATAAATAGACAGATAGACATTTTGATAGATTGATTGATAGACGGATAGATAGATAAATACATAGGTATAAATGAAGACAAGTAGACATATAGATTGATATATACATAGAAAAATAGATAAATAGATAGATAGATAAGCAGATAGATAGATATATAGATAGATAGATGTATAGAAAAAAAATAGATAGATAGATAGATGCACAAATAATAAACACATAGATAAATAGAAAGATAGCAAAATAGATATGTAGATAGGTATATAGAATGATAGAAAAATAGATATAAAGATAGATATATAGATAGATAGATAAACAGATAGATAGATAAATAGATACATAGATAGACAATTAGATAGACAAATAGATAGATAGATAGATAGATAGACAAATAAACACATAGATAGATAGACAAATAGATATGTAGATAGTGAGACAAATAGATAGTAAGATAGAAAGATAGATAGAAATAAAGAGAGATATATAGATAGATTGATTGATTGATTTACAAATTGATAGTTAGACAAATAGACAAATAGAAAGTTAGACAGATATATATATATATATATATATATATATATATATACACTCATAGATAGATAGATAAACATATAAATAGATAGATAGATATATAGATAGATAGATAGAAATATAGATAGACAGACAGATAGATAGACAATTAGATAGATAAATAGATAGACAAATAAATAGAGAGTCAGCTAGATAGATAGAAATATTGACACATAAACAGATTGAAAGATAGATAGTTAGACACAGACAAATAGACACAAATATATAGACAAATAGGTTGATAGATAGATTAACAGATTGATATATTTTTAGATAAATAGATCGACAAAGAGATAGATAGCCAAATATATACATGAATAAATAGATATACATATAGAGAGAGAGTAAGAATGATAGATTAACATATTAAAAGATTGACAAATAGACAGGTCGATACATAGGTAGATAGATAGACAGATAAATAGATATATAGTTGTTAGATAGGCAGATAGAAAGATATATAGATATATAATATTGTTAGAAAGATAGATATACACATAGACACATATATAAGTAGATATTTATACATATAGATAGATAAAAAGATAGACAGATTGACTGATTGACTTATTGATTGATTGGCAGATAGATAGATAGATTGATTGATAGATAAATAGATAGACACGCTGGCAGATTAAGAGATAGACCAAAAGATAGATAGATAGATAGATATATTGATTGATTGATTGATAAATTTATAGATAGAAAAAATAATAAATAAACAAATTAACAGTTAGATCAAAGTAAACATAGACAGATACACAAATAAAATGATAGATAGATAGACAAATAGATAGATAGATAGATGATAGATAGATAGATAGATAATAACATAGACAGATAGATATCTAAATATGTATTTTATATATACAAATAGATAGATTGATTTAAAGATAGATATATAGATAGATAGATAGATAGAAAAATAGATAGATAGATAAAAAAATAGATAGATAGATAGATATATAGATAAAGAGACATATAGTCAAATTCACAAATAGATAGATAGATAGATATAAGATAGATAGATAGATAGACAGATATTTTGATAGCCATATATACAGATAGATAGATAGACAAATAGATATTTAGATAGATAGATAGATATGCTGACAGAAGATAGACAAACAGATAGATAAATAGATAAACAGATATATATTTGACATATACATATATAGATAGGCATAAAGATTGATATAAAAATATTTAAATAAATATATAGATAGACATAAAGATTGATATAAAAATATTTAAATAAATATATAGATAGATAGAATGATAGGCAGAAAGATAGATAAATAGATAGAGAGACGGATAGATAGATAGATAGGCAGATAGATAGATAGATAGACAGATAGATAGAATGATAGACAGATAGTTAGATAGATAGACATATAGATAGATAGACAATTAGATAGATAAATAGATAGACAATTAAATAGAGTCGGTTAGATAGATAGATATAAATATTGACACATAGACAGATTGAAAGATAGATAGATATATAGATACATTGATAGACACATAGACAAATAGACTCATAAATATATAGACAAATAGATTGATAGATATATTGACAGATTGGTATATTTTTAGATAAATAGATAGACAAAGAGATGGATAGGCAAAAAGATACACAAATAAATAGATATACATATAGAGAGATAGTAAGATTGATAGATTAACATATTAAAAGATTGACAAATAGATAGGTTGATACATAGATAGATAGATAGATAGACAGATAGAAAGATATATAGATATAAATATAGTTAGAAAGATAGATATACACATAGTTAGATATACACATAGACACATATATAAGTAGATATGTATACAATTAGATAGATAAAAAGATAGACAGATTGACAGATTGACTTATTGATAGATTGGAAGATAGATAGATAGATAGATAGATATATAGACACACTGGCAGATTAATAGATAGCCCAAAAGACAGACAGATAGATAGATATATTGATTGATTTATTGATTGATTGATTGATAAATGGATAGATAGAAAAAATGATAAATAAACAAATTGATAGTTATATCAAAGTAAAACATAGACAGATAGACAAATAAAATGATAGATAAATAGACAAATAGAAGATAGATGATAGATAGATAGATAAAAACATAGACAGATAGATAGATAAATATGTGTTATATATATACAAATAGATAGATTGATTTAAAGATAGAAAGAAAGATAGATAGATGGATAGATAGAAAAATAGATAGATAGATAGATATATAGATAAAGAGACATATAGACAAATTCACAAATAGATAGATAGATAGATATAAGATAGATAAGCTACATAGATAAACATATATTTTAATAGTGAGATATACAGATAGATTGATAGAAAAATAAATATTAAGATAGATAGGTAGATAGATAGATAGATAGATAGATAAGCTGACAGAAGATAGACAAACAAATAGATATATAGATAAACAGATATATATTTGACATATAGATATATAAATAGACATAAATATTGATATAAAAATATTTAGATAAGATATATATAGAGAGAAAATTGGCAGGAAGATAGATAAATAGATACACATACAGATAGATAGATAGATAGATAGATAGGTAGATAGATAAATAGGCAGATAAATAGATAGATAGACAAATAGAAAGTTAGATAGATAGTTAGATAGATAGATATATAGATAGATAAATAGATAGATAGAAAGGAAGATAGATAGATAGATAGATAGATAGACAAATATATAGATAAATAGACAATTAGATAGTTAGATAGACATATAGATAGAAAGATACCTAGATACATTGATTGATAGATATATAGATAGACCGATAGATAGAGAGACATTTAGATAGATAGACAAATAGACATTTAGACATTTAAAAGATTGACAGTTAGATAGATAAATATATAGAAAGATAGATAGATAGACACATAGATAGATACATAGATAAAAATACATATAGATAGATTGATACATAGATTGATAGTTAGATAGATAGAAAGATATGAAGATATGTAGATATGCATATATAAAGATAGATAGACAGAATGATAGAGAGACAGATAGACAAATAGACAAATAGATAGATAGACAGTTAGAGAGATAGATAGATATACAAATATAAAGATAGACAGAAAGAGAGATAAATAGATTGATCAATAGAAATAAATAAAGATAGATAGATAAAAATATAGATAGATAGACATATAGAATGATAGATTGATATGTAGATAGATAGATATATATATATATATATATATAGAAAAATTAATAGATAGATTTATTTATAGATAGTTATGTATATATAAGATACATAGATAGATAGATAGATAGTTAGATAGATAGTTAGGTAGAGAGATATGGATAGATATATAGATAGATAGATACATATAAAGACAAATAGATAGATATATTGATAAATTGATAGGTAGATAGACCTATATATAGATAGACATATAGGAAAGATAGATAGATATATAGACAAATAGACAGATAAATAGATAGATAGTTAGATAGATAGATATATAGATAGATAAATATGTAAATAAATAGGAAGATCGATAGATATATTGATGGATTGATAGATTGATATATAGATAAATACATAGAGAGAGAGATATATAAATAGATAGATAGATAGATATATAGATAGATAATTAGATAGTTAGATCATCATTTAGTCAGATAGTTAGATAGATTGATAGACAGATAGAAAGATATATAGATAGAATGATTGATTGATAGAAAAATAGACACGTAGAAAAATAGATAGATAGTTCGATAAATAGATTGATTGATTGGTAGATAGATAGACATGTTTATAGATTAACAAATAGATAGATAGATAAACAATTAGATAGATAGACATATAGACAGATATACACATAGAAAGATAGATAGACTAACAAATAGATAGATATATATACATACTTATAGGCAGATAAGTTTATAGACAGATAGATAGATAGATAAGGAGATGCATAGATAAACAAATTGTCAAATAGTTAGTTCGACAATAGACACATAGGCAAATTTACAAATAGACATATAGATAGATAGATAGAAATACAGATAGATGGATACACATATTTATAGATAAATAGATTAACTGATAGATAGATAAATAGAAAGACACATTTATAGATACACATTATGACATATAAATAGTTGATAGATAGATAGACAAAAAGATAGATTGATATATAGAAAGATAGAAAAATACACAGATTGACACATAGACACATAGACAAATAGATAGATTGACAAATAGACATACAAACATATAAAGATATAAACATAAATATATATAGATTTATAAAGGTAGATATAAAGATAGGCAGATAGAATCATAGAAAGATAGACATGCAACAAGAAAATCACAAATAGCTAGGGAAAATCCCCTTGTTAAATTTTTTTTCGTCGCTAAATTGTATATAACGATGGAATAATGATGGAACATTTCCCAAGCTATAGTGCTTATCGCTAAAAATTTACAAGGAAAATATTCCCTAGCTAAATTAGCATGAAAAAAAATCCCTAGCTAAAATAGCGAGGGAAAATTCCTTAGCTAAATTAGAGGGGAAAAAATCCCTAGCTATTTTCATTCCAAAATTATTTCATATTTTAAATTTTTTACATAAAATTCAATTACATATTTTTAAATTTTTATATTAAATTTAATAATAACATAAATTATAAACCATTATTTATAATTTAAAAAAAATAAAATCAATTAATAAAATAATTTGATACAATATGTTAAACAATTAAAATAGAAACATAAAAAAACTTGATTACATCTTATTCTGCATCAATGTATCTAATGACAGTGCATAAAGTTTAATCTATCAGTAAAATTGATATTGTTTTCTTTCCCCTAGCTTCTCAAGAACTGCATACTGCTCTAGCACCTGAGCATGTCCCTCCATGGCCAACATCTTCTAGTTATTTTTCTCTGGTACTCCATGCAGATAGATAACATTGTTACACTTGCATATGGAGCATAACATACTACATTTACAACTAATAAATAACAAAATACTATGTCACTGATAAATAGATAGACTAGTGCTTGCAACACCAACTGTCATTTGCTAGAAATTTCACATAACAAGATAATCATGAGATTATTTTTAAATTATCATATCAAGATTTTTCCAAGTTTTCTAGTAAACAGCTCATCAGCATAATCTTATATTTTGCCTAGTTTCATGCATCAGTCCATGGATAATTAAAAGAAAGTTAGAAAGTACCAAACAAAATAGAAATGGAAGTTGAAATGATAACGTGCTGCATGGTATTGAATTTTTGCACACCTGTAGGTTCATATAAGAATCCAACAAAGCAAAGAAACTTGAAAGAAACCAAAAAAATGAGAAAAAATGCAATGCATAGAAAAATAACACATGGTAGCCCACCTATGTATTCCATTCCCCACTTGAGTTTTACAATGACCATCTTCACAGTCAAGTTATTAAGAAAAGGCTTGGGATTAATGGGTATGGTCTGCAATATTCAACAATAAAAAACTAATGAACGATGCTATCACTTTTAAAAATTACGATAATACCTACCAAAATACTGACCAAAAAATTCGATCACTAATTGTTGTCCATAATATGACTAGTTAGCGACCAAAAAAGAGAAACAAAAAAAAATCTTACCGACCAAAGACCCACCATAATTACCAATCAAATATTTTTGGTCGGTAATCAGTTTATAGAGTGGTTATCGAATATATTACCGATCATTTAACAACCTAGCATTATACTTAATCGATATAGCCTTTTTTTAAATTATGTATAGTTTCATACATACCGACCATTTACTGACCAAATATATAGGTCAGTAATTACTGACCAATTCACGATTAATTTATAGATTTGAAGAGGCACATTGGAAAAAAATCTTCCAACGAAATTCCCGACCAACTAACGACGATATATTACCTACCAAATATATTTGGTCAGTAATATGGTCTGTAAATAAAAAGGGAATTAGAAAAAAACATTCCCTAAAGATTACCGACCATTTAACGACAAAAATATATAACCATTAAAAATGATCAGTATAGCGGTTATCCAATATATTTTAAAGTTATAATTTTCGACCAAACTACCGACCAAATATTTAGGTCTGTAATTACTGACCATTTCACCACCGAATACCAACCATAACTTCCGACCAAAATGTTTTTGGTCGGAATTGTCAGTAAATTAGGATGGAAATAGCGAATAGAAATTACCGACTAATTACCGACCATTTAACGAACAAAAGTGTATTACCAAATACTTATAGATTTTTCTAATCGATCATTTTGCCGACCATAATTTAGGTCGGAAATTCAATGTTTAAATTTTTGATTTAAAAATCATATGCTAAGTCATTATAACCTAAAATCATCAAAACTCCATTGTTTTTCCAAAACAGAGCCGACTATAAGCATGAAATCATAAAAATTTTATATTTCTTCTGAATTTAGGGAAGTATTTCTTTGTTCTTCTTCTTCAAATATCTAATACACATCTCCGTCTCTCTGAATTATATATAGACATTCGGAAATTCGTTATTTCAGTATTTTCAGGTATTAGGTTTTTTTTCTCCTCCTAATTTCTTAAATTGTGCTTCAATTTAATTTAATCTAATATGATTTTGAGTCAACACAATTAATTAAACTATAATTTTTCATTTTTAAAATTTATACATCTACTATTTATATTTTTAAGTTTTAGTGATTTGATTTCAATTACATGATGTTTGCATTCGAATAATCTTAATATTAATGGTTTATATTTATATAATCATATGACATTATGTATAAATATCTATACTTTAATATATATAATGATTTATGTTAATTAAAACTTTTATTTAATGTTAATCTTAAATGTCTATAATAGTATATATAAACTTTTATACATTTATATAATCGAATGTTATTATGCATAAATATCTATACTTTAATATATATAAATGTATTACATTTTAAATACACATTGATATATTTATATAAACATATAAAGTTATATATAATTATTTATACATATGTATTAATGTTTATAAATATCTATACAAAATTTATATTAAACTATCCATTTATATATTTCTTATATAACAATTATGTAATATTAAATGATTATACAATTTTGGAAATATTTATATTACATATTATTTTTTATATAAATATAGAATATTTATAATGTTTATATAAATGTGATATATATACTATATATTATTTATAAAGTGTTATATATAATATAATAATATTTAAGTAACATTTATAAAATATTTTATTCACAAATATTATATAGATTCACGTATTAAATTATATAATAATATACCATTTTATATAAAAGTATTTTAAACTATATTTATAATAAATTAAACTACTTTTATAACTATATTTATAACTTATATAACTAATTTGTAACTATATATAATGTATAACTATATGTATAATTCTATATAACTATATTTCTAAAAAAAATTAGTATATGTATACTAATATATAAGTATATATAATTATATTTTAGTATACCTACATAAATGTTAAATATAATTATATCTTTAAATACATACATATTTATAACTATAAGTGTATAACTATATATAAATATTTGTATAAATATGTAACACTATATAATTAAATATAACTATATTTGTAACTCTATATACATATATGTATTCATATAATTGAATTATAATATTTGTTTATATCTTTGTTTATATTTATGTATAACTACTTATCACTACTTGTATAAATATATCTATATATATATATTTGTTTAATTATATATAACTATTTATAATTATATATTATATGTAAAATAATATATAACTATAAATTAATTGTATCTTACTATGTGTATAACTTTAAAAGTTTTATTCATAATTAAATTTAAATATTAAATTTACAGCTTATATTTAATATATATTTGTATATAGTAGTATATAAAAAATTATTTTTGTATATTTATACCTATACATAACTATATGTATAAAAAATTAAATTAAAAAATATAAAAACCTACATGTATAAATATACATTGAACTATATGTGTAACTATATGTATAATAACATGTAACAATATTTATAATTACATGTATAACAAACATACACATTATGTTAAACTAAATGAGTATTACAATATATAATATTTGTATAACTAAATAAATAGTCTATATAATTATATATAACTATAATTGTAAGTATATATATACATTTATGTATTAATATAATTAAAGCAAAAAAATTGTTTATAACATTGTTTATATTTATGTATAACTACTTATTACTAACTTGTATGAATATATCTATATAACTATATGTTTAATTATATATAACTATTTATAACTATATATATTATATGTAAAATAATATATAAATATAAATAATTGTATTTTACTATGTGTATGACATTAAAAGTTTATGCATAATTATATTTAAATATTAAATTTACTGCTTATATTTAATATATATTTGTAAATAGTAGTATAAAAAAAAGTATTTTAGTTATCTATACCTATATATTACTATATGTATAAATATATAAAATTAAATTAACAAATATATGAACATACATGTATAAATATATGTTTAATTATATGTGTTACTAAATGTATAACCACATGTAACAATATTTATAATTACATGTATACAACATACAACATTAATTTAAACTATATCTGTAAACTATATATAAATATTTGTATAACTAAAAAAAATGTCTATATTATTATATATAACTAGATTGTAAATATATATACTTTATGTATTAATATAAAATTAAAGCAAAAAATTTTTTATGACATTATTTATATTTATGTATAACTACTTATACATAAAAAGATACGTAAATAGATAGAAAAACATACAGATAAATATATATAGATAGAAAGATAAATAAAAAGATAGATAGAAAAATAGATAGATAGATAGACACAGATATAAAGACAAATAGATTGATAGACAGACATAGTTAGTTAGAGAGATAGAAAGATAAATAGAAGGTAGATAGATCGATATAGAAACAAAGATATAAATAAAAAGATAGACAAATAGACAGACATATATATATAGATATATATATATATATAATAGATATATATATAAAGATAGAACGATATATAGAAGATAGTTAGATAGATAGAATAAACAAATAGAAAACAATGATAGATAGATAGTTTGATAGAAAGACAAATAAATAGTTATAAGATAGACGAATATATAAATAGATAGATAGTTAGATAGAAGATAGAAAGATAGACAAAAATATATAGAAACATAGTAGATAG
>JAREIK010001574.1:867080-906708 GCA_029783825.1 Sapria himalayana | reverse complement strand
TTTCTTTCTACAACTATTTGTCTATAAATTTGTCTATCAATCTATCTATTATCTATCTTTCTATCTATAATCTTATTGTCTATCTATTTTGTTATCTACTATCTATCTATCTACATATCTTTCTATCTAACTATCTATCTCTATTTTTATCTATATATCTATTTATTTATCTATAAATATTTGTCTATATCTATCTATCTTTATCTATGTATATGTTTATCTACTATCTATCAGCCTATTAATCTGACTATTTAACCTTGTATCTATCTATCTATCTATCTATGTGTCTATCTATCTTTCTATCTATTTATTCTTCTATCTATATATCTATATATATCTTTATCTATTTGTCTAAAAATGTGTATAACACTGTCTATATATCTATTTATCTATCTTTCTATCTTTTTGTTTTTCAATCTATCTATAATCTATCTAGCAATCCATCTATCTATTTGTTTTTCAATCTTTAAATCAATCTAACTATATCTATCAATCAAAATTTCTATCTGTATATCTATCTATCTATCTTTTTATCAATATATATCTATCTATTTGTGTGTTTATCTATCTATTTGTTTATCTATATGTCTATCTATCTATCTATCTATAATTTAATCTATCTATTTAATTATTTATCTATCTATTTTATCTTTCTATCTATATTCTAATAATATATCTGTATATCTATCTTTCTTTAATCTCTTTGTCAATCTGTCTATCAAATTATATATCTAACTATATATATATATATATATATATATATATCTATCTATCTATCTTTCTATCTATCAATCAATCTATCTATATCTATCTATATATCTATCTATTTGTCAATCTATCTGTCTATCTATCCGTCTATCTATCTGTCTATCTAGTTCTATATCTATCAATCTATTTATCTATCAGTCAACAATAAATCAAAATTACTATCAATTAATCAATCTATATATCTATCTATTATCTATCTATCTATCTATTTATTTCTATCTATCTATATATTTATCTCTTTGTCTAATAATCTATCTAACTATCTATCTATTTATCTATATTTATATCTATCTATCCATCCATCTATCTATCTATTTATATGTTTTTCAATTTGTCTTTCTTTTCCTTTATCTATCTTTCATTTTATCTTTCTATCAATCTATCTATAAATCTTACATCAATCTATCTATCAAACTCTTTATTAATATATCAATCTATCAATCAATCAATCTGTCTACCAATCAATACATCTTTCTTTCTATCTATCTTTTTATTTCGATGTCTACTTATCTATTCGATCTATCAATCTCTCTATTAATTTATCTATTAATCTATTAATAATCAATCTATCTATCCATATATTTATTTTTTTTATTTATCTGACTATCTATAAGTATAGATATCTATCATTCTATCTATAAATCTATTAGTCTTTATATATATCTATCAATCAATCAATTTGTATATCTATCTATTTGTCTGTCAATCAATTAATCGATCATTCTATCTGTCTATCTATTTATCTCTCAATCAATCAATCAATCTATCTATCTATCACTTCTATCTATCTATCTATCTATTGTTTGTTTGTTATCTGTCAGTCAATCTGTATATGTATTCCTTATCTTCTCTATCTATCTATCTATTGTCTATCTATCTTTATATCTATCTATCTTTCAATCTATCTGCATGTCTATCTATCTATCTACCTATCGATCTGTCTATCAATATATTAATCTATATGTCTATCTTTATTTCTTTTTATTTATCTACCTATCTATATTCATCTAGTTTTCTCTCTTTTTCTGCTATCTACATATCTATATGTCTATCTATTTGTCTATCTCTCTATTTATCTATCTATTTGTCTATCTATCTATCTCTATTTATCTATATGTCTATCTATTTATCTATTTATCTATCTTTCTATCTATCTATCTGACTATATATCTATCATATTTCTAATAATCTTTCTATAAATCTAACTATCAATCTATGTATCAATCTATCTATTAATCTATCTAATTATTTGTCTTTCAACCTATCTACATATCTATCTGTCAATATATCTGTCTACCTATCTATCTATTAATATGTCTATCTATCTATCTGTTTATCTATCTATCTGTTTATCTATTTGTCTATCTATCTATCTATTTGTCTATCTATCTATCCTTCTATCTATTTATGTATCTATAGTCTTTCTGTCCTTTATCTCTTTTTCTATTTATCTGTATATCTATCTATCTATATATATCTCCATCAATCTAATATCGTTACTACTCTATCTCTGAAATCTATCTTTTCTATCAATTTCTATCTTTCTAGTCGATATATCTATCTATCTACTAGTACTATAAGTTTTATAATCTGTCCTATCAATCTATCTGAATCATTCTATATATCCCAAATTTTAAAAATCATCAATCTATATATCTATCTAATTATCTGTCTATATATCATCTATCTATCTACTTATCTATCTATCAATTTGTCTATCTATATTTCTATCAATATGTCAATAAATCTTTCTATCAATCTATCTTTCTATCTTAACTATATATCTATATATCTATTTTTCTATCTATTAGTCTATCTAACAATCTATCTATTGATTTTTCTATCATTCTATCTCTCTATCTATCACTCTTTATATATATATATATATATATATATCTATCTATCTATCTATCTATTTGTCATTCTATCTATCATTCTATCTGTCATTCTATCTATCTATATATCTATATTTCTATATATCTATCTATCTATTTGTCTATCTATTTGTCTGTCTATCTTTCTATGTATTTGTCTATCTATCTATCTATCGATATAACTATCTATTTATCAATCAATCTATTTATTTATCTATTTGTCTATATTTCTATCTAATAGTCTATCTATCTGTCTATCTATCTGTATATTAATTTGTCTTTTAGTTTATCTCACTATTTATATATCTTTCTAACTATCTATTTATCTTTTTGTCTAACTTTTTGTCTATCTGTCTATCTATCTATCTATATATATGTCTATCTATCTTTTTATCTATTTTTCTATCTATCTATATATTTATCAATATGTATATCTGTCTGTCTGTCTGACTATTGACCTATCTATCTATCTACCTATCTATTTGTCTATATATATGTCTATCTATCCTTCTATCTTTCTATTTTTCAATTTGTCTATCTATCTATCTATCTATCTCTCTATCTATTTGTATATCTATATATCTATCTATGTGTTTATATATCTTTCTATCAATCTATCTATCTATCAACAATCAATCTGTCTATCAATCTGTCTATCAATCTTTCTATCAATCTATCTATCAATCTATCTATCTATATGTCTATCTATCTATCTATCTAACTATCAATATATCTATCTATATATCTATTTTTTATCTATTTATCTATCAATTTATTTGTCTATCTATCTATATAACTATATCCACAACAAGAAAATATCAATTTAGCTCGGAAATTTGGCTAGGGATAAAATCCCTACCTAATTATCAAGGGATTAGCTAGGGAATACCAAATAATTTTTGATTTTACATTAAATTAAAATTTTGCAACAAATTAGTGATGGATTAGTAATGGAAATGTTCGATTGAAAATATTTTGTTGCTAATATTTTCGTAGATTTCTACACAAATAAAGAACAGAATTTAGCGATGGTATATTCCTATCGGATTAATTTGAGACTAAATCTATCGCTAAATAATTATTTTAATTTTTTTTACTTTTTATATTTTAATGCAAGTGATTATTCCTTAAATTATATTTTTCACAAAATATATCCATTCAGCTAAGGATTTTACCCTAACTATTTGGGCTACGGATAATTTTCATCACTATTTTTTAATGATTTAATATTTATTTATATTATTTATTTTAATTTTTAATTTAATTTTGTATATTAAAGATACGTATTCATTGGTCTATTGATGAGCGATCCTTGAGGGTCATATTCTCTTTCTATAATTATAAAAATAGGTTATTATAAACAAATAATTTAAAAAATATATAAATACAAAAAATTTAATATTAATAAAGACTACAATACTATTAATATATACTACAATAACTATTAATAAAGATAACAATAACATTAAATTATTATTTCTATAATTTTTAAAATTTTTATAGATATTTTAAAAACTAAATGAACATATATAAAAATTTTTACTAATAAAAAGATTAAATAATACATTGTATAATAAAATATAATAATTAATGAAAAAACTAATAAATATTAATATTATTTTAACTATAAAAAATATTTTTATGCCTAAAGGAAATTTTTTAAAAAATAATTACTAACAAATTTAAAAATGTTAAATTATAAAAAAAATTACCAATTTTTCATTATATTTAAATGAAAATAAATTAAAATTTAAAGATAAATACAGAGATATTCGCCCCTATTAAAATTTATAAGAACTAAATAATTGAGTTAAATTTATCTCTAAAGTGCCCCCAATCCGAGCTGATCTTTAGCGCCAAAAATATTTTTTTATCTCTAAAGACTAGTAGAACTCGGTATAGAAATGTATTGCCACACAGGAGGGTCAATGTTGAGCATTAAGCATGCTCGATATTTGGTACAATTTTAAAATTTAAAATATTTATATATTTAGTGGTTATTCTAATAGTCCAAATAAATCAAATTTGTACATGGTTTTATTAATTTTGTTAAAATTATATAATATTTGTTATTTTTTAACTTATAAATACATACAATAGGCCGGAGAATTGGGTCCTGATCCTAATTTTTATGAGATTTTCAGGAAGATGCATGTAAAGAAAGTGGATTGTCAGTTTGTTGACAAAAATTCTCAGATGATTACCATAAGAATCTATTATATTAATAAGATTTTATGATACTATAGTAAATTTTGAAAGTTATTTAGAATGCTAAATATTAAATTTATTTTATGTACATCTAGAATAGTATTTTTCTCTATTTTATCACAAGAACTCATGGAGGAAAGTGTGACAGTTGCTTCTCAACATGTTGAGGGTTCTATGGATCTTCAACCAATTGACTTTGATCATATCTATTTGGAGCCATAGAAGGTCATAAGAAGCAGTGAGTGTTTGGCGTCGGCTTGAAGGGACTGAAATTTTTTTGTAGCAGGCATGCTTCTAATTCAATTGTCACAACAAAGGTGGATGAGGTGGTCAAACAAAAAGTAATGAAAACAAATAAAAGTTTTGAAGTTATGGAGACCAAAATGAAACAGAAGGATGAGCAGATATCTCATTTGAAAAAAGAAATGGAAAAAATATAAGAAGTGGTATATGTGCAGATTAATCATTTGAAGGAAAAAATGCAATAAATTAAAGAAATGAATGATAAGATGAAAGAAATGAATGATGAGATGAAAGAAATTAAAAATTTAATGCAACAACAGATGTACTATATGGAGTCATAATTAGTGGCATTGATGCAATAGATAGCATTTCAAGATCCAACTGCAAAACTATGTAGGAGAGGCTGGCACAAATGCACCAACTAATAATCAGGATGATTTTGTATTAGAATTATTTATGAATAAATTATGATTTTTGTCTATGTATAGTTAAACAAGATGAGATTTTTTTTGAGAGACAGATAAATAGATAGATAAGGGGCGAAAACCCTTGCTGGACGAAAATTCGGCGATAACTCGTCGAAAAATCTCCTGCGGTTTCCTCTAGATTTCTTTCTCGCGTTTTACATTAAATTAACTGTTATGTGAATTGCTTCGTATATTGCTGTTTGATTTAACTTCTCTCGCGTTTTCTATAACATTTTCATCTTGCGAATATCTTGGGAAAACTGTTAATGTGCATAGTTAGGTGAAATATCAAGTAAACTGCTTAGTGAACTGCTATGGTATGTTAAATTTGTTAAATTTGTAAAGCCGGAATCCTTGTTTCCTCTTGCGTTTTTCTGTGTTTCTTTTTTTCTGTGTTTCTGAGCTCAAGGTTAAGAAAAATGGATGATTCGGATCTTCTATTCAACAAAAAATCACTCAGTTCAATCGCTAAGGGTACCGCGATTCTGTCCCCAACTTTTGATGCTAAAGAGGAGTCTCCTGCCGTGTTACTTACCGAAGAAGAGTTCCAAAAGCTTGAGGAACCTTTCAAATTTACATTAATCGGGAAGTTCTCCCATGGCAAGCCGAGTTATGAAGAAATTTATGCTTTTATCGCTTCACTAAAGCTACGACAAGTTGTTAAAATAGCCATATACGACGGGAAGCACATCATTTTTCAGCTCAAGGAAGAAAACGACTTCCTGAGGTTATGGATTAGAGGGCAGTGGAGCGTGGCTGGATACCCCATGCGCATTCTCAAATGGTCGCCCGATTTCTCACCATCCGTGGAGCCTGCAAATGCCCTGGTTTGGTTCACACTGCCTAAGCTTCCATTACATCTATTTAGCAAACATTTTCTTTATTCTATAGCATTATGCATGGGTAAACCGTGGCTGATTGATGAGGCCACGGCTTATATGACAAGACCAAGTGCAGCTAGAATTCTTATCGAGGTTAACAGCAAAAAGTCTCCTCCAAAAAAAATATGGGTTGGCAATGATTTAAAGCAAGGCTTCTGGCAGTATATAGTTCCAGAAAACATGCCAATGTATTGTTTAAATTGCTTTAAAATGGGCCATGCAGAAGAGGCTTGAATGCTTACAAGCATGAGGAAAATCCATGTGAAGGAATGGGTAAAAAAAGATTACAGGAAGGGCGAGGTAGAGGAGAGCCGTGAGGAAGAAAAAAAGCCAGAACAGGAGGAGAAAGAGGGAGAACAGGCAAATGAGAAATCTGTCGAGGGGAGAGAAAAAGAAAAAATAAAGAATAAGGATAGAGATGAGTTGAGGAATAGGGAAGAGCTAGGAAGAGAGGAGAGAAGGATAGAGCTGAGAATAACAACAATATGGAGGAGATCAGAAAATGGCTAGATAAAATACCAAGGGAGGTGGAAGAAGTAGAAAGGCTAGGGAGGAAAAAAACAATACATAAAAGGAATAAAGAACAGTTACTAAAACATATAGACCAGCATGATTGGGATGAGGATGACTTGCTTTCTGAAGAGGAAATAGAAGCTAAAAACTAGCCACTGTCCAGCAGCACCGATGAAGAATACAATTTAGTCCTGAAAGCACCAAAGGATGATTTATGGCTTAAAAAGCAGAAAATCAGCCATGCACCAAAAGACAGGAAAAAAGCATTAGAAGAAATCATGAAATTAAATAAGAGCTTGGAAAAGATAAATAAAATAATGAAGATAGAGCAAGCCCCACCGAGTACTAGTAAGGCTACAAGAAACACGAAAAAATATAATAACCCGAAATATGAATCGAAATGTACTACTAGAGCGCAAGCCAAGTACACTTTATTATGAACAGTTTATATTGGAATATAAGAGGAGTAGCGAACGCTCCTACAATAAACAGAATTAGAAATTTAATTAAAATATATAAATTAAAAATATTAATTTTAGCTGAACCAATGGTAACTAAAGATCAGATAGAGAATTACAGGATGAGGATAGGCATGCAAAAGGCCTTCTCGAATCACAATAGTAAATTATGGATTATGTGGAATAGCCCAATAGACATTGAAATTTTATTAGAAAATGATCAAATTATAAACTTTAAAATGGCTAAACAACCAGAGATTATTTTTTCAGCGGTTTATGCTAGTAATGTAAAAGAAAAAAGGAAAATGCTCTGGCAGGAAATGGGAAAAATAGCACTCACAAAATTCCCATGGATTATAGGAGGAGATTTTAACACAATTAGAAGCCCATCGGAAAAGAAGGGAGGCAGGACACCAAATCCAGGAGCAATGACTCAATTCAATGAGGCTATTGCAAATGCAAGTTTAATGGAGGTTGAATACCTAGGTACAAATTACACTTTGTGTAATAACTGGAAGAATAAGAAAATGATCTGGTCTAGACTTGATCGAGTGTTACTTAATACAAAATGGTTAGATGTTATGGGGGAAGTTAAAGTACAGCATTTAAGCAGAACTTGCTCAGATCACAGCCCGCTCCTGGTAAGTCTTCGAAAAAAGAAGGTAAGCCAGAAGGCCTTCATATACCAAAATATGTGGGGCTTACACAAGGATTTTGAGTCTATAGTTAAAAATACATGGGAAAAACTGATTCCGGGTAACCCCATGCAGAGATTGGGTCAAAAACTGAGAGCATTACGATCTGCTCTTAATAAATGGAATAAAGAAGTGTTTGGCAATGTGGCTATGAAAATTCAAGAGGCAGAGCAGAGAGCCATAACAACAGAGAAAGAATATGAAAATATACAAAATAAAAAAACCAGAACAAAAGTTAATAAAGCTAAAGCTGAATTAAAACTAAGAATGCACATGGAAGAAATTTACTGGAAACAGAGAGCGAAAGTTAAATGGTTGAAGGATGGAGATAAAAATACGAAATTTTTCTATACAATGGCAAAAATTAAGTGGCAAAGATTAGGAATAAAAGGTCTTAAAAAAGCTAACGGAGAGTGGGTTGAAAAGGAGGAAGATATTAAAATTGAATTAGAAGAATATTTTAAAAAACATTTAAGCGGGATAAATACAAATAGAAATTACACACTAATGGAGAAAATTAAAAGAAAAGTCACGCAAGAAGATAACAAAATGCTAGCAGAATTTCCTACGGAAGAAGAAGTGAAGTATGCAGTTTTTAATGCAAATAAAGATAGTGCAGCAGGACCAGACGGCCGGAATAATGCATTTTTCCAGCGAAGCTGGAATATAATCAAAAAAGATGTTCTAGAAGCTATCAACTGGATATTCGCGGGTGCGAAAATCTCAAAAACATGGTCCAGCTCATACATAGTTTTGATACCTAAGAAAACAAATCCTAAAAAAGGAGAAGATTACAGGCCAATCAGTTTATGTAATACCATATATAAAATATTAGCCAAATTGTTACAGGAACGATTGAGCAAAATATTACCAAACATAATAGAGCCGGAACAAGCAGGTTTTGTTAAAAATAGGCTAATAACTGAAAACATTAATTTAACATCGGAAATGATAAGAGATATAGGGACTAAGGTCAGGGGTCATAATGTAATCATGAAACTAGATCTAGCTAAGGCATTTGATAAAGTAGAATGGAATATACTTTGCTATATAATGAGAAAAATGGGGTTTTCAGAATTTTGGATAGATATTATATATAGATGTATATCTAGTGCTTGGATTAAAATTCTTATAAATGGCCAGGAAGGTGAAGAATTTAAACCAACCAGAGGTCTCAGGCAAGGGGACCCATTGTCCCCTTCTTTGTTTAATATTTATTTAGATCTTTTTATAGTAAACTTAAAAGAGAAAGTTAGAAATGACAACATCTTAGCCTACAAACAGCCAAAAGATACGCCATTAATATGCTGCTTGGCATACGTTGATGATGTGATCATATTTACAAATGCCAGCAGCAAATCAATGGAAAACTTGATGGAGCTTATACAAATACTAGAAGAAGAAATAGGTCAAAAGCTTAATAAGAATAAATGTCAATTTCTGATAGCAGCCAAAACACCAGAAAACATTGCCCTGAAAATTAAAAGGGTCACAGGTTTTGCACAGTGTAAAGGAGCACTAATGTATTTGGGATGCCCAATTTACGAAGGAAGAGTAAAAGAGGAATATTTTACATTTTTACTGGATAAAATAAAGAATAAAATTGCCGGCTAGAAAGAAAACTTATTAAACATAGCAGGAAAAATCACACTAATTACCCATGTGCTACATAGTTCATTAATACATATACTAATGACGGCACAACCCCCAAATATAACCATTAAAAAACTAGAAAGAGAAATGGCTAATTTTTTATGGGGTAAAAGAGAAGGGAAGAATAAGCTGCACTGGAAAAAATGGAGAGATTTATTTTACCCAAAAGAGGAGGGAGGTTTAGGTTTGATTAGCCTAAAAGATATATCCAAAGCGTGGGCATGTAAGAATTGGTGGGGAATAAAATCAGGTAAAAATATCTGGACGGCATTTGTAAAAGCTAAATATGGGTTAGGAAACAATGCTTTTAAAAACATAAAAAAAGCATCTAGAAGCTGGAAAATGATGCGCGAACAACAAAGCAGCGTGGAAAAGCATACAATACTAACAAAAAGTGGATGGAAATGCACTTTAAATCCAAACGGAAATTTTACATTAAAAAGTGCCAAGGAGCTAGTAAGAAGCAGAAAACCCTTACAATTTAAATTACTCTGGAAAAAAGATTTGCCTCAAAAAGTTAATGTTTTATCATGGAAAATCATGTCAAACATTGTTCCCCTAGATGCGAACATTCAGAAAAAGGGCATAAAACTAGCATCAAGATGTGAATGTTGCCATCAAGACATAGAGAGCTCAGATCACCTATTTTCTAAGGGTAAAATAGCTATAAAAGTGTGGAATAAACTAGAAATTGAAGCTAATATTGAAAGAAGTACAGTTAATTTAATAAATAGGCTAGAAAACTGGTCAGAAAAACAAACAAAGAATAATATCTTAAAATGGATTAGAAGTTATATTCCGCATATAGTGTTATGGTGCATATGGAAAGCTAGAAACAGAAGTAGATATGATAATGTAAAAATGGAACATAATGTCATTTTGGAAGAAATAAAAAAAGAGAGTGCTTTTATTACGGCTTGTAATCCAATAAAAGTGGAAAACAGGAAAAAAGAGGAAGATAGAATAAAAGAATGGCACCTCGCAACAATAGCAAGAAAAATGCCAATTATGAAAATAGTTAACTGGAATAAACATGAGCAGGGCAGTCTAACACTAAATACGGATGAAAGCTTTAAAAGAGAAATGGGAGAAGCTGGTGGAGGAGGTTTAATAAGAAATGCGGAAGGCGAGGTACTGAAAGCATTCACATCAAGAGATATAGCATCTTCTGCCTTGCAAGCAGAAATTATAGCCCTACAAAAGGGGTTGCAAATTTGTAAATCTAATAATTACCAAAAGGTTCAAGCACAGGTGGATTCAAAAATATTAGTGGACCTAGTACAGGGAAAGATATATTTATGACAATTTGAAGAAGAGATTGATAACATTAGAAGCATTCTAAGAGAAATAAAAGGTGAGATTAAGCATATTTATAGGGAAGCAAACATGATTGCAGATAGATTAGCGGAAGAAGGAATGAAAAAAGGATCACAAGAATTTAGAGGGGAGAATATACCTGGAAAATTCAAAGGATTAATAAGACTAGATAAAATTGCATTTCCGTATATTAGGCTTCAAAAAAAATGAATTAATTTGAAAAGGGGGGGAGGAGGGGAGGTTTTTGTTTTAAGCCCGTTAAAGGGCTGACTAATAAATTTTTTAGTGTTTTTTTGTAGTTGGCAGGAGATAAAAGTAGAAAGAGATAGCTTCCCTACTCCGAGGGAAGCCGGATAAGAAGTATTTTGTAATTTTATTGTTTGGTTTTGCTTTGGTTGGATTTCTCAGGCTAAGTTAAGCTTTAGCAAGGCCCTTGCAAAGGTTTAACTAAAACAAAGTAGCCTGGACAAAGTTAGAAAGGATAGGAATGATTGTTTGAAGGAACTGGCTTGGAGATAGTGATTAGAACTATCATTTTTCACTGGATTCTGTTATGTGCAATAATGTCAACTACGGCTGTAATCTATCTCGTAGTTACTGCAGTTACAGATGAGCAAGTGCATTGATTAACCTAGAGACTTATCAGACTGACAGGGGGATTAGAGAATCTGAGGGAAGTTGACTAAGGAGAGAGTTTGTAATTTTTTATTGCTTGGTAGGCCTCTTTTTGGTTGGTTTTCTTTTCAGGTTAAGTCAAGCTGTAATAAGGAGGCTTCACAGAACTAGCAGAGGTTAACAAAAAGTCAAGCAGGCTGGACAAAGCGGGAAGGAACCAGTATTCTGCATTGATTCAGCTAAGAGAGAAGGATATGGCTAGTTCTGTGAATTATTCTGCAGTTACGGATGAGCAAGTGCATTGATTAGTAAAGAGACTTATCATCAGTGCCGAGTTTATCTCATGGGAGCTGTCGCACTCAGTTCTGATTCTCTACCCATAAAAGAGCAAGATTGATCAAGAAACTACAAGCCTGATAAAGGGCTGAGCAAGCCCTAGAAAGGGCTGAAAATAATAACTAAGAAATTCTTTAATGTTTGTCATTTTCTCTTTTTTCTCTTGCAGCCGGCAGGGGGATTAGAGAACCTGAGGGAAGTTGAATAAGGAGAGAGTTTGTAATTTTTTATTGCTTGGTAGGCCTCTTTTTGGTTGGTTTTCGTTTCAGGTTAAGTCAAGCTGTAATAAGGAGGTCTCACAGAACTAGCATAGGTTAACAAAAAGGAAAGCAGGCTGGACAAAGCTAGAGAGGGAAGGAACTAGTATTCTGCTTCGATTCGGCCAAGAGAAGGAGTGTGTTATTGACTGTCATGATCGGCCTTACTTACACATTGTGTTTTGACTGTTATTGATCGGCAGTGTGTTTTATTGCTTGCCGGCAGGGGGATTAGAGAACATGAGGGAAGTTGAATAAGGAGAGAGTTTGTAATTTTTTATTGCTTGGTAGGCCTCTTTTTGGTTGGTTTTCTTTTCAGGTTAAGTCAAGATGTAATAAGGAGGTCTCACAGAATCAGCATAGGTTAACAAAAAGGAAAGTAGGCTGGACAAAGCTAGAGAGGGAAGGAACTAGTATTTCTGCTTTGATTCGGTCAAGAGGCTGCTCTTACTTACACATTGTTTGAATTATTTTCTTGACTGTTATTGATTGGCCAAGCGACCGTTAGTAGAAGGATATGAAATTTACTTTTTAATCTAGAATTTCTAGATTAGGTTTTAAAGTGGGTGTAAAAGGGATAAGGGTAGAACTAGCTTGTAAAAATGGTATTCCTCCGCCAAAAGTGAGGGTGATAATTAATAATAAAATATCCTTTAAAAAAAAAAGATGAGATTTTTTTAGAGGTATCATTTTTCTTTATTCTGGTTTTGTTCTTTGCTTTGCCGATTAACCTAATCATGAATCTTTGTAGGACATTTGATGTGAGAGTCATAAAAAAATTATGATTCAAATCCTTAAGACATTGCCACGGTCCTTCCTATGGATGGGTCCCATCTATATTGATCTCAGCTGGATCAAAGGAGGCTGAGCTTCTATTATCTTTAATATTCTTGAAACATTTTATTTTTGCAAACAAACACTCTCTCTAAACATCATTGCTGGCCATCTTTTAGATATTTTTTTAAGTTGTATGCCTATCAACTCAGATTCGTGTTTGTTCATGTCTATAAATATTATTTTTATATATCTATGAATATGTTTGTGTGTACCCAAATATTTTTGGTAGAGTTTTAGCCTATTATAGGTATATAAAAGGCTTGGCTGGTCCTCCTGGTTCTTGGAATAGCACGTTAGCTTCTAAAGTTATGAGATGAACACAAAAATTCTAGTCCCACGCAGACATAAGTTTGTTCTTGACACTCTTATTTCATGCAGATCTGCATTGTCACTATTTAGATCTACGACTACTTTTTATTGGTCAACAATTGAATTAAACTATTGAATTGTTAATTACCATAATGATTGCTAATGAAATTTAAATAACTATGTTCATTCAGGTTATTCTTTCCCATTTGCATGTTCGTAGTGTCAGGGATGACAAGCTGAACATGAGGCACTATGGCTATCAATGGGGTTGTGGTGGGTGCCAATCTGCATGCTGTACAACTAGCCATCGATGTATCCCTTGCCGATGAGCATGAAATGAAGAGGAGTAAGAATAGTTGGGAGGACGGTGAGTCAAGGTGCCTTGCTATATGAAGTTTGAAAATTTTGTAGCCATTTACTTTTTTTTATATTTGGAAGACAAAACATCTAATTTTTGACGTTTTGTTCCTCTTTTTTTCTTTGCATGTGTTTTTTTTATTGAGTGCAAAATGTTTTTAAGGACTGCATATTGAATTGTTCTATTGTTAAGTTGATGCATACAATGAAGTGACGACCCTTACTTCAAACCAAGTGAGGAACCATATGGCAGCAGAAACTATAGGGTTGATGGACTAATACAATGAAGCTAAGCAATCAAAATCATTGGTGCAAGCACACAGAGAGGGGAAGAAACATTCTAAAAAAACTACATGGGAGCATGGTGATGCAAGGCGTGGTGGGGCAGAGCAACCCCCTTATAGGCCTTGGGAGCAAGAGAGAGTTCTGGTTGTGGCAAGGCAATGTGGAAACTTTGATGCGCTAAACCTAGCTCTTGGCTTGTCTTCCAAGTTTTCCACTAAGAGTTTTTAGATAAATTTTCAAAAATTTAATTAATATTCACATTTCTTATTAATGTTGATAATGTTGCTTTGTGCATTCTTTGTGAAGTATAAATGGGATAATACTTTACCTATTTTTCTATATCTATATCTATACCTGCTGTTCTATATCTATAAGACATCCATATATATTGAAGTGTATATGTATATATACTATAGTATATATGTGGATATATACTTAGTATATCTACATATACATTATAATATTATATGTACATATATACTATATATAATTATCTTATTGATGAGTATGATGTTTGTGATATTGCTTATGTTTTGCTGGGTGTCATGTTCTCTACTTTATCAATTGATACGTTGTTCTATTGATAGCTTTTTGGAAAAAGAATTAGCATGTCTTACACATTGAGGTATGCCAAGCACACACAGGTACACATCAAGAGTGTAATAGATATTATTCATCATGTGAGTTTCCCTAATTAAAATAACATGTTATATAAGGGCATTGTTTGTATGAGGTTATTCAACAAGTGAATTATATTTATTTTATGTTGTGTGATTTAATGTTTTTCATGGTATCAAAATCTACCTAATGGAAAGCTAAACTCTAGGGGTGTGTGTGTTGGAAAGAGCTGTAAAACCCTAGAAGGAGTGCATCCACTATACACTAGCTACCATGATTACCCATGCATTGTGTGCTATGCAAATCTTCATATGCTCGCTGTATGTAATCAAAACCATCGCACTCCCACTGTGTGTTATTGAAATCATTGCTCACAAGGTTTAAGCCTCGATTCCAACTACATCAATGCCATATGTGACCCATAGGGGTGGATGTTGCTGAATCTGAGTTTTATGAGCTAGATCAGATACTCCACTACACCAAATACAAGCAAGAGGTAAGCTGTTGATTTCTCAATGAGCTCATAACAGGCTTGGCATAGCATTGAGTTGTGAAAGTTTTTGTTTTTTTTTAATTTTATTTGGTTGCTTGGATAGGGCGTAGACCCTTCTTATCAAGGAGAACCAAATTGCATCGTGACAAACTGAATGCATTGAAACTGTGAAGTTGTGTATTAAAGTTGGATGGTCTATTATAATGGAAATGGAGTACATGTAAGACATTTACTTGAACATCATATAGGTGATTTGACAAGCATCCTGAAGAAGTATATTTGGTATTCTTGTTGATTGAACTTAGGTTCTTATGGTTAGAGTAATGTTTATTCCTGATAGTGTTGAGATAAGATTTCATTGATGATGATAATGAGAGGTTGGGGGAAATTTTATATGAAGTAGTAATCAAGTTTTCTTATATAATTTTTTGTGTACACGAGATATTCATAGATTTTTTTCTTTCATGAAATTTATTAATACTAGCATTTAATTTCTCATGCATCAAAGCAAGATTAACTATTCATGCTTACAACCATCAAATATTCTTTCAAATGGTCATTTATTTTTCATAAAAAAGTTTTCTTATAGTTTTCTCAAGGAAAAAGCATAATATTAAATTTTAGATCATGTGGGATATGTAGATTAGAAAAAAAAATTTGATTTTTGGTAATGACCATTTCTATGCATCAATTGTTCAATTCAACTAGAAAGGTGTAATATATGGACAAGATAAATAAATATGAGAAGATAGAAAAATAGTGTGCGCATGTGTGTATGTGCGCGTGTGTGTTTTGACACATATAGTTATACTATATTCATGCTGTATGCATGTATATTGCATAAATACATGCCTATCCATTTTTAAGAAAATGTAGATAAATATCTAATGCATACGTGCATGATAGCACCGTTGATTAGTTTTTTTATTACTGAATGTTGTAGACAATCCACGCTAATCCCAAGCCTTTTCTTAACAACTTGGCTGGGAAGACGGTCATTGTAAAACTCAAGTGGGGAATGGAATACAAAGGTGAGCAACCTTGTGTTTTTTTCCTATGCATTGCATTTTTTTTTCATTTTTTTTCATTGGCTTTCTTTTAGGTTTCTTTGCTTCGGTGGACTCTTATATGAACCTACTAGTGTACAAAAATTCAATACCATGCAACCTGTTGTATTTCAACTTCCATTTCCCATTTTGTTTGGCACTTTATAATGAGTTTTGTATGAAAATAATACATTTTAAATAAAAAATCCAAAATATAATGCTAGTTTGAAAAATATTATCAAACTAATACATCTGGAAACAACGTGGAAATGTGTGTCGTTATAAACGATGGTCATTACCACCCTATTAATTTTAAAAATCAAAGGTGGCATTTTGAATGCCGCCTATTAAATTTTAAAAATTTTAAATGTAGGCATTGGGAATAATGGGAGAGTGTGTGGAATCCAACTTAGTGAAAAACAAGGATGAACAAGCCGTATCCATGGATATTTGTTCCATAAGTACATCCACCGCTATGGCTGCCACTACAAATATCACTCTAGTTCTCAGGAATTCATAAGAATCCATAAAACCTCTCACCACATCCAACTCTTATCCTCCTTCATTTCTTTCTTTCAATCAATTTGAACCATTGGGGAAGGACTTAAGCTCGCCATTAGAAACACTGACAAAGGCTGAAGATGTGATCAGGGTTTTACCGGTGATGGAGAGAGAAAAAAAACATAGTGATTATGAAAGAGAATGTGGCAAGCATAGAGAGCATAGTCAGAGGAGTGAGGGAGAAACTTTTTAAATGCCAGCGGAGCATAGTCAGAGGAGAGCGTAGTTAGAGGAGCAATGCTATTGAATTTTTAAAAATCAAAGGCCAGCATTATGAATGATGGCTATTAAATTTTAAAAATTTTTAAATGGAGTCATTGAGAAAGACGAGAGAGTGTGTGGCATCCAACCTAGTGATAAAAAAGGTTGAACAAACCATATTTGTGAATATTTGTTCCAGACGTACATCCACCACATTGGCTGCTATTGCAAATATCACTCTAGTTCTCCCTAATGCATATCTAAATGAAGCCATAAAACCTCTTACCATAGCCAACTCATCTCCTCCTCAATTTCTCTCTTTTAGTCAATTTGAACCATTAGGAAAGGACTTAAGCTCGCCATTAGAAACACTGACAAATATTGAAGATGTGATGAGAGTTTTCCTGGTGATGGAGAGTAAGAAAAAAAACATAGTGATTATGGGAGAGTGTGTGGCAAGCATAGAGAGAATAGTCAGAGGAGTGTGGGAGAAATGGAAATGGTTAGATTAGTAACATTTCCTCTGTTGTCTTTAAGGAATCATTCAAAAGTAGATATTTGCCAAAAATTTATGGAGCTTAAGTGCATCGTAGATGGTTATTTGAGTAGAGAAGTTGTTTTATATTTGGGCGATCTTAAATGGGTCTCTGATATCAAGCTTAATTATAGTTGGTAAGCAGGTACCAACATTACAGAGTACATTATCATATAGATGCTAAGTCTGATCTATGAAATAGGCGACGAGGCTGGAAGAGTATGGTTCATGGGAATCGCCACATTCCAAACTTACATTAAGTGTAAAGCAGGCGTTCCCTCTATGGAAACTATTTGGGAACTTTATCAAGTCAATGTTCTAGTTGAAAGCCTGAATCTTAGCCTCAATCTCAATGGGCAAAATAAATCTTTTTTTTTACTTTTTTCTCTCAAATTTCTTTAGTGCGATATATGAATCATATATGCTACCCATCAATGACTCAACAACACACCCACAAAGGCACACACAAACACATACACCCACACACTTATCCATATGTACTCTCGAGTCAACTATTCTATATAAGCATGCATAAACACTTCATATTTCACTAGTCGTGCATTTGACGATGTTTTAAAAAAGAAGAAAAATGGGTGCAAGAGCAAAACATCTACATGTGAGAGTGGCTCTGGTTGGAAAAAGATTGAATCTGGATTACTTAGAAAAAGCGCAACATGCAACCCTAATTGCTCCATTAACCTCGACAAATAATCTCAAGTTCAAAACCAAGAGTTCATTTCTGCAGGTTATGCTTGCTCTAGTTTATTGTCATGGCTCCAACAGTATAAAGAAGAAAAGAGGGGCAATGATAAGGTACCTATTTGTTTTATTAAATATGAAAATTGGCCTTGTCATACTCGAATGTATCTATATCCTTTTCCTCCTATTAAATGATTTGTTTTTTTTTCTTTAATCAAGATTTAGAGTGAACCATTCAACTTCAACAAATCAAGGGATGCTTGCCACGAGTGGCTTCTCCATTTCAATCCAAAAAAACCATCAAGTTAAATTCATCTTCTTCATCTTTAGTTTCTACATCATCTCTTGATCAAACCACCAACTTAACTTGGCCGCTCACTTAGAAATCTATATGGCCAAGATGCAATATTGAAAGTAGAAATGATTCCTAACTGGATCTTGTGTCAAACCCAAATTCAAGCCCGAATTTTGCATCATCAAGTGAGGCAGACATTGATGAAGATCTTGATTTTTAAAATTCAATAGCATGGCAATGCCTGTCATTAACAAAGATGCCCATTACCATGCTATTTCTAGATGCACTAGTTTGGTAATATTTTTCAAACAAGCATCATATTTTGGAATTTTTATTTAAAACATATTATTTCCATACAAAACTCCATTTTAACTTTCTTATAATTAACCATGGACTGATGCAAGAAGCTGAGCAACATAGAAGAATATGTTGATGGTAGTTCACTAGAAATCATGAGGAAATCTTGATTCGGTAATTTAAAAATAAGCTCATGATTATCTCGTTGTATGAAATTTCTTGCAAATAGCTGTTGGTGTTGCATGCACTAGTCTAAATGTTTATTAGTGACATTGTGTTGTGTTCTTTATTACTTTGTAAAATATAGTATATATTGCTCCATGTGCAGGTGTAACAATGTTCTCTATCTGCGTGGAGTACTAAATGACAAATAACTAGAAGATGCCGACCATGCCTGAAAGACCTATATGTGTGTTTTTAATCCCTAAATTATTTCTTTCTATTGACTTTGATGGTATGTGTATTAGCATGAAAGTACATGTGTTTGTGTTTACACACACACACATACACATACATACATGCACAAGTATACATACATGCAACTGATCGCAAGGTTAAAAAAAGTGTTGTTGGAAGTGCAGCTAGATACAAGAAGGGCATTGGGAGAAAAAAGGAAGGAGTTGGAGGTGGAGAGGAAATCCAGACTAGAACTAAAGGAAGAAATGCATATGGCCATGGAGGGACATGCTCAGGTTCTAGATTAGTATGTAGATCTTGAGGAGGTGGGGGCAAGAAAGCAATGTCAATTTCACAGACAGATTATACTTTATGCACTATCATTAGATACATTGATGAAGGATAAGATGTAATCAAGTTTTGTTATGTTTCTGTTTTAACTATGTAACATATTATATCAAAATATTTTATTAATTATTTTTTTTGTTAATTATAAACAATGGTTCATGGTTTATATTTTTATAAAAATATGTAATTAAATTTTATGTAAAAAATTAAAAATGTGAAAATAATTTTGGAATGAATAAAGCTAGAGATTTTTCCGTCGCTAATTTAGCTAGGTAATTTTCCCTCGACAATTTAACTAGGGAATTTTCTATTGCTAATTTTGTTAGGAAAAATATTTAATCTTTAATTTTTGTGACAAGTACTATAGATTAAAGGTGTCAAATGGGCCAATTTGTGCCATGCCTAGCCCAGCATGGCACTGGAATTTTTTATGCCTGTGCCCATGCTGTGTAGTGCTGAGGCCAACCGGGCCTTGTGCTATGCCTGGCCTGACATGGTACCGTGACCTGGTTGGCTCAGTACATTAGCACGAACCAATGTACCACTACCATACTTCCCCATCAGGCTGAGTCTCAGCCTTATTGATCCATAAACTAGGCGGGCTCGAATCTAAACCAACCCCAACTTCAATGGCCTGTTACTAGCTTACGGCCAATGGTTCAAATATTTATAGAAAAATTATTTGAAATTTAGCCATTAGATTCTCCCTCCAATAGCTATGGGGCATAATCCAATGGCCCACATGATTCTGCCCTAAAGAATTTTTAAAAAAATTCAAAAAAAATACTTTTTAAATAAAATTCTAAATTTTTTTCTATAAAAGCCCCAACCCCCTCTCTCTAATTTTTATGTTTTTCAAAAACATAAAATCTCAGATCTCTCTCTCTCACATACCTCTCTCCAAAAATTCTCTTTCTTGGAATTTTGGCTAGGCTTTTCGGGATTCACAACTCAGGCTCGTCTTTAGTTGGTGTCTACATTGGTCTTAAGAAGTTGGATTTTTGGTGCATGTGCTTTTCCTTTACACTACTTTACAATTATTTTTTTCTCTCTACTCTTTAAGCTATCCTATTGTCTATAAAAACCAAAAAAAATGACAAATATAAATACTAATAAAATTAATTTAAATTTAGAAAATAAAAATCTTACACAAAGTTTTGAGGTTACTAAAACTTTGGTTTCTCCGATCATCTCAACCTAAACATCTAAAAAACAAAAAATAAGGAGGACTTCTATAGTTTGGACTCATTTTAATATAATAAAACAAAAAAATATTAGGAGTGAGGAATAAGAAATGGCACTGTAAAAATTTTGTAAGAAAAGTTTAACTTGAAAAAGTGTGTTGGGTATTGGACACATTAAAAGGCATACCAAATTATGCACCAAAACACATGGTACATTAGATCCTAGGCAAACCTAACTTATCTCTACATTTTTGAGACTAGATCCAGTTCAGTCTTAAAGTTTACCGCCTTCATATACCATAGCGAGTTGGGTTGGGAAGGCATGACCGTACTTATCACATTGATGGATCTTCCGATCAGATTTTCGGAAGATCCAAGGATAATGAGCATCATGCAGACATTTTTCAGCATGCTTATCATAGGATTTCTTAGGTCCACATCTTGGAACGATATACTAAAATATTATATGTTAGAAAAATAATTAATAATTAATGAATTTATGGTATATAGTGGAGTGGTATCCATGACGTCCGATATCTGGACTAGTCACGATGATGCATCTTATGCATGTCTCACCACCCATTATGTAGATTCTAAATGGACTGTGAATAAAAAAATTTTAAGATTCTCCGAGATTCTCCATCCACATGATGGGCCTGCCATTTTGAGTGTATGTTAAAGATCTTTAGAGAATATAAAATTCAAAAAAAAAATTTAGTATCACATTCCATAACGCATCTAATAATGGAGTAACGATTAACATGTTTGTTAGGAATATTAGAGACGCTCCATTAAGAGAGATTTTCCACGTCAGATGCATGTGTCACGTGATTAATATGATTATGCAAGTGGGAATGAAGGTGTGTTTCCCCGCTTTGGAAAACATATGTAACTCACTAAAATACATTCGTATGCCTCGCAAACAATTGGAGCTCTGTAGTCTCTGTTTGTCTGTGAATCTTAAGTAGAAGAAATTCTAATCGGATGTGAGACACTATTGGAATTATACGTACCTAATGTTGGAGTCATGTGTTGGATACAAACATGTGATATCCGACTACGTCAATAGTAAGAGTGACAAACTTTTTTGTGATGACACTAACTAGGTTTTATGAATTTAATTTATGATTCCTGAAAATTTTTTATGACATTATGAACATGTGTTCGTTGGTTTATACTCACATGACTTGCATTGCACTCAAGTACATATGCAATATTAGTAGCATGTTTAGGAAGTATCGAGCTGACCCGAAACTTAGCCATATGGTTACAGATTTGGAAACCAAGTACTTAAAGTACTGGTCTACCATTCCATCTCTTTATTATCTCGCTACATGCATGGACCTTAGGGTTAAGGTGGAAGGGGTAGATAACATTTTGACTTACATTTCCTCGTGCATGAACCTGGAAGACTCGCCTGAAGGGTTTATTCATGAGAAGTTGACTGACCTTTTCACATACTTTGATACTAGGTATGGTGGTAGTCATAGTGAGGCTATGAGTATGGGCATTTTTACCATATTCGAAGATGCCGATTTTTCCAATTAGTTAGCTTTGGGAAAACGACGGGGTGGACCATAGAATAGGAGCGAGCTGTCTCAGTACTTAGATACTGATTACTGCTCAATCCTATCACATTCTAATACTAATAATCTTGATATATTATAGTGGTGGAAATCATATGAGTCCAACTTTCACGTGTTATATAAGATGTCACAAGATCTATTGACTCCTCCGATGTCGAGCGCAGCAGTAGAGCCTACTTTTTTTTGCAGTGAATGTGTTTTTGGATAGGAGATCATGATTATGTCAAGATATTGTTGAGGCTTTAGTATGCATGAAGGATTGGGAGGATTCGAGGTTTAGCATTAAGGATCGTGTTGGGACTGGGAGTGGGACTACAGTGAATGCTGAGGAGTTGATAACTATTGATGATCCATATGATAGTGATATTGATATTGATGTTGAAAATGACAATGATACGAAGATAGATGATTGATGAGGTTGCTACTTTATGGGTGACGATTGTAGGATTCCGACACACCGACCGTGACACTTTTGTTACAGCTATGCTTTTCCTTATAAATTATTCTTGATTCTAAATTTTTGATTACAATATTTTGTACTTATTTTTATTTACATTGTATTTGTATTTATTTGGCTATTTGGCAATTGGCTTTGTGAGTGTGACATTGTAATTTTTGTTAAATAAAATTTGTGATTATTTTATGTTTATTTTTAATAATTTCATTAAAAATTTTAAAATATTATTCAAATAAATTATAATCTAATTAAAACATAATTAAAACAAATAACATAAAAAAATAAACTATATAACTATTCAAATATTTAAAATTTATAATTTAAATATTTTTAATTATTATCTAATTTATATTTTATAAATACAAAAATATTCTAAACAAAAAATGAAAAAAAATAAAAAAAATTTAAATTTTTTTAAATCACCCCTCACAGGCTTGACCAAGCACGACCAAAAACCAGCTGTGCCAACCAAGCCATGCCGAGCCTTGCTTAAATAAACCGTGCAGGGCCAGGCATGGCACGGTTATTGTAGCCGTGCCAAGCCTGGCATGGTAGCACAGTTGGGCCTACAAAAATAATGTTGGGCCAGCTCAGCATGACTCGTTTGACACTTCTACTTTAGATTGGGAAAGGTTCCATTGTTAATCCATCGTTATATCCACTTTAGCTACAGAAAAACTCTATTTAGCTTGTTACATGCTACCTTGGATTTTTCTTTTAGTCATCTCTATCTATCTATTTATATATTTGTTTATATCTATGTGTACCTATTTATCTATCTATATATTTGTCAATCTATCAATGTATCTATCTGAATCTATCAATCTGTCTATAAATCTATCTTTAAACTATCTATAATTCTGTATATCAATCTTTTTATCAATCTGTCTATCAATCAATCTATCTATCTATCAGTTTATCAATATTTTTATTTATCTATCTATTTATGCTCTTTATCTATTTATCTACTTATCTATCTATAATTTGTTTATATATCTGTCTATCTATTTGGCTATCAATGTGTCAATAAATTTGTCTATCAATCTATTTTTCTATCTAGCTATCTATATGTCTACTATCTGTCTACTATCTGTCTATCTATCTGGTCTATCTATTTGTCTATTACTATCAATCTATCTGTTTATCTATCATTATGTATCTCTATCTATTCAGTCTTTATATCTATCTATCTATATGTCTGTCTGTCTATCTATCTATCTAACTATTTTTCTATTTATCTGTCAATCAATCTATCTGTCTATTTATCTGTCTATCTGTCTGTCTATCTATCTGTCTATCTATCTATTTGTCTATCTATCTATCTATCTATCTAATCTTCTATCTATCTATCTTTATATCTATCTATATGTATATCAATATATCTATCTATTTGTCTCTCTATGTCTATCTATCTATCTATCTATCTATATATTTGTCTTGCTATCTGTCTATCACTCTATCTATCTATATGTCTATCTATCTTTCTATATATCTATTTATTTATCTATCTATAGTTAGTCTATCGACCTAGCTATCTATCTACCAATCTATTGTCTATCTATATGGTCAATTTATTTATTTATCTTTCTTTCTTTTTTTCTATCTTTCTATCTTTATATTTGTCTATCTATCTATCTATGAATCTATTCTATCTATCTCTGTATTTAGTTGTATATTTATCTGTCTATCTATGTGTGTCTATCTTTATATCAATCAATCTATCTATCAACTATCTAATCTATCTATTTATCTATCTATCGATCTGTCTATTAATTTATCTATCAATATGTATATCTATCTATTTATATATCTAACTATCAATTAATTTTTCTATCTATCCGATTTATCTATCTATATATCTATATATTTGTCTATATATCGTATCTACTATCTATATCTAACTATCTAACTTTCTATCTATCTATCTATTTATCTATCTGGTAATCTATCAGTCTATCTATATGTTGATCTATCTATTTATACTTTCTATAAGTTTCAATTGTCGATCTATCTATCTATATATGCTATATATCTATATATCTATATCTATATGTCTATCTATCTATTTTCTATCTATATATTATATTTCTATCTGTCTATCTACTTATATCAATCTATCTATATATGTATATGTCTATATATCTATCCATATATCTATTTATCTATATGTCTATCTATTATCTTTCTATATATATATATATATACCTGACTATCTATCTACCTATCTATCTATTTATCTATCTACAATCTATTTATAAATCTATCAATCTTTTTATCAATATTTTTATCATTGTGTGTATCTATCTGTCTAACAAACAATCTATCTATCTTTCTATCTATATGTCTACTTATCTATCTATGAATATGTTTATTTTTCTATTTATCAATCAATCTTTCAATCTATATATAAATCTATATATAACTCGGTGTATTAATCTATCTATAAATCAATCTATATGTCTGTTGTCTCTCTGTCTATCTATCTTCCTATCTATCTATCTATTTGTCTATTTATCTATCTATTTATCTGATTATCTATCTATTTAATTCTTTGTCTATCTATATGCTATCTATAGTCTATCTCTATCTACCTAACTATCTATCAATATGGCTATATATCTGTCTATCAATTTGTCTATTAATATTTTTATCATCAATCTATTAATCTATCTATCAATCTATCCATTTATCTATCTCTATCAAGCTTTATATCTATTTGTATCTATTATCTTTTATATCTATCTATCAATATATCTTTCTATCTATATGTCTATCTATCTATATATCTTTCTATCTATATTTTATCTATTTGTCTATCTATATAGCTATACATCTTTCTATCAATCAATCTATCTATCTATCTGTCTGTTTTGTCTGTCCAATCAATCTATGTAAATATCTTTCGATCGATCTATCTATCTGTCTATATGTGATTTTCCCATCGCTAAAATAGAATAATGACAAATTATTGATTAAAATAATCCCAATCTAAAGTGCTCTTCATAAAATATTAACTACAAAATTCCTAGCAAATTCTATAGCTAATTATAAATTTTCCTTGCTATTTTTGATTGTAATTAAGAATAATAATTTATATTTTTGGATTTAAAATGTACAAAAAATTCTCTAGCTAAATTAGATATAGATAATTCCCTAGCAATTTTAATTCCAAAGCTATTTTCATAATTTTATTTTTTTTACAAAATATTTAATTACATATTTTAAAATTTATATATTAAATTGAATAAAAACATATACTATAAACCATTATTTAAAATAACAAAAAGAAAAAGTAGTTAATAAATTATTTTGATATAATAGTTACATAATTAAAACAAAAATATAACATAGGTATATAATCATTTTAAACTAAATCATAATCCTCACCATATGATGTATTTGTGATAGGTTCTCATATGTGGATACCCTGCTAGAACTCTGTGTGCTAACTATCTTGTCATGTCTACTAACTTTGACTCAATATAGGTCATCTTCTTTTGTATTGCATTCTTCATTTCTTTCATTTCCTACATACACACCAATTCAAACTTAAATGATACAAAGGTTGGAAACTTATTAATTTAGCAAAATTATATATATGACCATCACTTATATTGCATTTACCAATATGCATGAATAATTCTGATTCAGAGAATTATGGAGTTTTGCAACATAGATATATCATTTACCAATCATTGTGCAAATTAATATCCATAAAACACATATTGAATTTCTAACAGACTATTTTAGAACATGGAAGAAATAAAATAATTACCTAGTAGCTATTGGAATCATCACCAAGAGAGAATCTAATAATAGATTGATGTCCACTAGCAGAGCCTTATGACACATCATAAGAATGAAGCCTGTATTTGGTCTTCTCGCACATCAGCATCAGAACTAACCCATACATAATCTGGATGAAGAAATCAACATTACTCAGATGAAAATCTTTTAGTTTATTGAACTTGCACGATACTAGAATCAAATATCATATTTGAAACTCGTGATGCATTTTAGTTTTGAACAATAAGGATCAGAAAAAACATATAAAATTCGATGTATATAAAATATAGAGCTCATGAAATATTTTGGCTTCTAGTCCGACAAGGTTTCCCATTATTGATTACATCAATTAGGTATATCTTTTTGAATTTGCCTGCAGGGGGGGTGGATACTATGTTTATAACCTCAGTTCCTTCCGAAGATGTGATTGATGTTGATGCAAATGATGGCCAATCAATGTCTAATTTAAGATTAAAAAAAATTGAAAACATCAAGAAAATTCTTGGGCTGCAACAACATAAGCAGTATGATAGCGTCAAAGTAATAAGATATGGTCATCTCATGATAATTTCAGATCAGGATCATGATGGCTCGCACATTAAAGGTTTAGTGATCAATTTCATTTACTATTACTAGTCATCTTTGCTTAGGGTTCCATCATTCTTAGTTGATTTTATCACCCTAATCATGAAGACAATGCAAATAATTGGAAAAGGTGTGCCCTTCTACACCAGTTGAGTTTATCACATAATACTTTAGCCAACTGAGGAGCATGTTCATCATGCACAAATTAATGATAAAATGAACTAGAACAGCTGCTACAAAATGTCATCAAATCTGCTGCTTATTCTCCTCATCAAACAAAAATATAGCAATAGGTTCAAAAATTATCACCTAAAAATAGAAAAAAACTATGGATGCCTTCCCTCATAAACACTTACTATGATGCATAGGTGCTAGTAGAATTATAGTGATCAAGAGAATAGTGGCATTGATGGACTAAGAAGAGATTCAGTAGCAAAAAGGTGGTAATGGTGACACTAATAGTGGTGGCATAGAAAATAATAGCTAACACTAGGGTCTTAGCGGTTATTTTCTACCGACTCTATGATGGGCCAAAACAACATATTCAAATCTTTTAGTTATGCAAATGATAAGTCTACTTAATAAGGACTCATATTTTAACAACATATTCATGATGACCAGAGGAACCTATATATCTTCATATCTATCTATCTATCTATCTATTTATCTATTTATATCTCTATCTATATCTTTTTATCACGCTATCTATCTATCTTTCTATCAAATCTATCTATCAATCTATCAATTTATCTATTAAACTATCTATCAATCTCACTACAAAAAAAATCCCATATAGCTAGGGAAAATTTCTTTAACTATTAGGGCTTATTCCATCTCTAAAATAGAATAATGACAATTTATCGATCGAAATAATTACCAAATTAAAAGTGCTCGTCACATAATATTAATGAGAAAAGAAAAGTTTCTAGCAAATCTTTCAACGACAAAAATTCCCTAGCTAATTATATTTTTCCCTTGTTAATTTGATCGTAATTAAGAGTAGTAATTAATATTTTTCTACTCAATATATACTGAAAATTCCCTAGCTAAATTAGCGAGTAAAATCCCTTGCTATTTTCATTCCAAACTTATTTTCATAATTTTATTTTTTTACAAAAAAATTAATTTCATTTTTTAAAATTTTATTTTAAATTTAATAAAAACATATACTATAAACCATTTTTTATAATTAACAAAAACCAAAAATAATTTAGAAATAATTATGATACACGAGTTAAATGGTTAAAACAAAAACAATACATATGTATATAATCTTTAAAAACTAAATCATCATATTCATTATTAGCTTGTACATTTGTGCTATGCTCTCTTACGTCGGTACTCTACTAGAACTCGGTGTGCTATCTGTCTCATCAAAAATTCTAACTGTGATTCCTTATAGGTCATCTATTATTGCATTGCTTTTTTTATTTCTTTCATCTCATCATTCACTTCTTTTATTTCCTACATTTTTTCCTTCAAAAAAGTTATCTAAAGATCCATAGAACCCTCAACTATTTGAGAAGCAGCTGTCATACGTTGCTCCATGAGTTCCCGTGATAAAAAAAACTAAGCTAGATAAAAATAAATTAAATATAATATTTCTCATTACACACTTAACTTTAATCATTTATTATAGTAGTATAATAGTGATGGAACCACCAAAGTAGTGGCCACTTTCATAACAACTATATAGTTTTTACTCACTTGATTCTACATGGAAAATCACTCTCATTGATACATATAAAAAAAGAATCCAATGAACCCAACCCACATGTTGCCTGCACTACACCATGGCTGTATCAAACATAGACATGGTGTACGTCCAGTACATCAACCACACATCCATGTTCACTGCACCATAGACACACTGTGCACTTCAAAATAGTTATGCACCATGGCTACATCTCCACGACACCACATCTCATGGAATCATTTCCCACTGGACCATGCACCCACTAACACTAAGCCACATGCCAGCACATGTGCATCACACATCATCACTGGCATTGCCGTGTAGTGTGCCGTGGTGTATGTACCATCTAGGTAGTTATGAAATGATGTGGCAGACAATCATTATTTCAAAAGGATCAAAAGAAATTAATCAAATTATTTTAGCCTTTTTGTCTCCCACCATGGTTCAATATTCCATGGCTATATAATGACCATGGAAGTGAGATTAATTAATAAAAATTAAATCTTTAGTAAAATACAAATAATGGGAACAAAAATAATTCTTAAAAAAAATAAATATTTATTTTATGAACATTCTATAATTTTTTACACATCACATTTGCAATGGTCTAAAATTATTATTCCTTTTAAGATGTGACATTGAAAAAAGACAGGGTCATCCTCACCACTAACTGCTACTTTAAAAAAATATGCTTTTACTAGTTAAATGAACTCACAAATATTTGGCTTACTAGTAGGAAATGTAGCATCACTTCGAATGAGAAGAGGGGGCATGGCACATATAGAATGGGAATTAGTAATTTGATAATGATATATTAACAGTTAACCACCTATTAATAAAGGGTGAACAAGAACAAATGCCTCTGTTTATATTGATGGACACTGCTAAATATATGAAAAAATATGATACTATATATATTTCAATAGATAGTTTCTGTATATAGTCAATTATATATTTATCTATTTATCTATCAATCAATCTATCTATCTAAATATTTCTCTATCAATCTTTCTATTTATCTATATATATGTCTATCCATCTATCTTTCTATCTACCTATCTATTTGTCGATTAAATTTTTCTATCTATATATCTATCAATAAACCTGCCTGTTTCTCTATGTGTCTGTCTATCTATCTAATAATCTATTGATTTATTTATCTATATATGAATCAATCTATATATCTATATATCTATCTACCTATCTTCTATGATCAATCAATCAATCTATCTATCTATCTATAAAAATGTCTATCAATCTATCTATCAATATTTTTATCAATATGTCAATATATCTGTCTATCTATCTATTTATTATGACTCTATCTATCAATCTTTCAATTTATTAATCTATCTATTGATCTATCTTCCTGTCTTCTACCTATCTATCTGTCTATCAATCTATATATCCTTCATTTTATTTATTTGTCTATCTATCTATCTATCTATTTATCTATGGCTCAATCTTTCTGTCTATCCAAATTTTTGTCTATCTATCTGTTTAGCTATCTATATATCTTTCTATCGATCTAACTATTTGTGGTTCTATCAATTTTTTTATCTATCTCTCTATTTGTCTGTCTATCTATCTATCAATGTATCGACTTGTCATTTTATATATCTATCTAAATACTTATCTATCTTTCTATCTATCTATCTATCTATATGTCTATCTATCTATTTATTTGTATATCTATCTATCTATTTGACAATCTATTTTCTGATCAATCAATCTATTTATCTATCTATCTTTTTGTCTATATATATGTCTATCTATCAATCTATATGTATGTCTATCTATCAATCTATCTATAAATTATTATGTTTATCTATCTTTTTGCCTATCTATTTGTATATATATATATGTGTGTGTTTATCTTTAAGTCTATTTACTTGTCTTTATATATATATATATATCTAACTCTCTATCCATTAAATTATATCTTTCTCTCTATCTATCTATCAATATGTCTATATATATATATATATATATATATATATATATATATATATATATATATATATATATATATATCAATCTACTAATCTATTTATATATGTATCTATCTTTTTCTCTAACTATCTGTCTATCATTACGTCTATCAATCTATATGTTTATCTATCTATCTATCAATTTTTCTATCAATATATTTATCAATCTATCTGTCAAAATGTCTATTAATCTATATATCATTCTGTCTAATAATCTGTATATCTTTCTATATATCTATCTATATATTTCTTTATCTATATTTCTATCTATATATCTATATATTTATCTATTAATTTGTCTATCAATCTATCCATCAAACTTTCTATATATATATATATATATATTAATTATCTATCTATATATATTTCTATATATATATATATATATTTATTTATTTATTTATGTGTCTATCTATATCTATCTATCTACCTATCTATATGTTTATATATATATATATATATATATATATATATCATTCTAATATTCTTTTATATATCTATCTATATATATTATGTCTATTCTTTTGTTATATATTTATCTACATATCCATCTCTAAATATATCTATGTATCTATCTATCTAGAAATATGTCTATCAATTTATCTATCAATATGCCTATTAATCTATCTATCAATATGTTTATTAATCTATTTATCAATTTGTCTATCATTCAATTTATCAAATTGTCTATATATCTATCAATCTTTCTATCTATATATTTATCTATCTATATGTCTAAATATTTATCTATATATCTATCTATCTCTCTATCTATATATTTATTTATCAAACTTTCAATTTGTCTATATATTTGTCTATCAAACTATCTATCTATCTATATAAATATTTATCTGTCTGTTTGTCTTTCTGTGCATTTGTATATCTATATATCTATATATGTATCTATTTGTCTATATGCCAGTCTATTTTTGTGTATGTCTATTAGTCTATCATTCTATGTGTCTTTGTTTGTTTGTGTGTCTATCTATCCACCTACTTGCCATATTTTGTGCTTGCCTGTCTACTTGCCTATCTATCTATCTATTTATCTATCTATTTATCTAATTATCTTTTTTTCTATATGTTTGTCTATCTATCTATTTGTTTATCTATCTATCTATTTATCTATCTGTATATCCATCTATCTATGTATATGTCTATCTAATTGTCAATCTATCTAAAAATTTATCTATCTTTCTATCTTTATATCTATCTGTATTTATATCTTTTTATCTTTCTATATGTATATCTATCTGTCTATGTATCTATGTATCTATAAATCTATCTATCAGTATATCTATGTGTCTATTTATATATCTATATATTTATCGATCAATCAATAAATCTATCTATCTATATTTCTATCTATCTATCTATTTATCTATATTTCTATCTATCAGTCTAATAATCTATTATCTATCAATCTATCTATAAATCTGTCTATAAACTATTTATCAATCTATCTAAAAATCAATCTATCATTCTTTCTATCAATTTATCTATCTATCGATCGATCTCTCTATCTATCTATCTTTATATTTATCTATCTTTCTATTTATTTATATATCAATTTTTCTATCTGTCTATCTATCTGTATATTTGTCTATCTAACTAACTATCTATCTATATGTATGTATGTATGGATGTCTATTTGTCTATAAATTAGTTTGTCTATCTATCTATCTCTCTTGCCTGACTACTTGCCTACCTGCCTGTCTGTATATCTATCTGTTTGACTATCTATTTATCTATCATTCTATCTATATTTTGTCTGTCTGTCTGTCTTTCTATCTACTTGTCTAAGTTTCAACATATATATCTATCTATATATATTTATATTTATCTGTCTATCTATCTATCTGTCTATCTATCTGTCTATCTATATATCTATATATTTGTTTATCTATTTGTTTATATATTTGTCTAACTACTTGTCTGTCTATCTATCTATCTACCTATCAATTATTTTATCTATCAATCTATCTATCTATTTATCTAAATATCTATATGTCTATTTATCAATTAATCTATTTATCTAACTATTTGTCTATGTATCTATATATTTGTGTATCTATTTGTCTAAATGTCTATATGTCTATATATATATATATATATATATATATATATATATATATATATATATATATATATATCTTTTTGTCTATATATATATATATCAATCTATCTTTCTCTCTATTTGTCTGTCTATCTATCTTTCTTTCTTTCTTTCATTCTATCTATCTATATATTTGTCTATCTATCTATCTATCTATTTGTCTATATAATTTTCTATCTATCTATCTTTCTATCCATCTATATTTTTAAATATCAATTTATCAATAAATTTTAATATTTCTTGGACTATCAATCTGTGTATAAATATATCAATCAATCTATCTATCTATCTATCTATATGTCTATCTATCTATCTATATAATAATCAATCTACCAATCAATCATTCTAACTCTCTATCTATAGTTTTTTTTATCTATCCACCTATTTATCGATTTTACTATCTATCTATCTGTCTATCTATCTATCTATCTATCTCTCTATCTTTTGGCCTATTTATTTTTCTGTCAATTTATTTGTCTATCTATCTATCTGTCTATCTTTCTATCTATTTTTCTGTTTATCTATCTTTGTATATATTTGTCTATCTATCTATATTTATATTTGTTTATATAATTCTTTATCTAACTATCTATTTATCTATTATTCTATCTGGCTATATTTTTATCTATCTATCTATCTATGCATTTATCAATCTATAAGTCTATCTATATGTCTATCTAACTATTGAGCATCTATCTTGCTATATATCTATCTGAATATCTATCTGTCTATCTATCTAATTATCATTTTATCTATCTCTTTATTTATATGGCAATCTATCTATATTTCTATCTGCATATCTATTTGTCTATCTAACAATTTATGTATCTAACTATTTGCCTATCTATATGTCTATCTATCTATCTATAAATTTATTTTTCAATCTATATGTTTAATAATCTTTTAATTTATCTATCTAATAATCTGACAAGCTATCTATCTATTTATTAATTTTTCTTTCTCTCAGCCTATCAATTGATCTATCTATCTTCTATAATTAGTCTATCAATTTTTTAATCAATTAGTTTATCAATGTATCTATCAATCTATATAACAATCTATCTATAAATCTTTATATCAATCAATCAATCTTTCTATCAATTTTTTTATTAATTTGTTTATCTATCTGTCTATCTATCTCTCTATCTCTTAGTCTATATGTTTATCCATATCTTTATTTTATTTTTTATCTATCTATGTATCTATCTATCTGGCTGTCTATCTATCTAGCTGGTCATCTATTGATATATCTATCTATGTGTCTATCTATCAATATATCTAGATATCTATCAATCTGTCTATCTATCTATGTATGTAACTCTCTATTTATCTATCTCTCTATCTATCTGTCTATCTATCTATCTCTATATCTATCTATCTGCCTATCTATCTGTCTATTTATTTGTCTATCTGTCTATCTATCAATAGATCTATATGTCTTTGTATCTATATATTTTTTTACAATGTATATGTCTATCAATCAATAAAATATATCTGTCCATCTATTTTTCTATCTTACTATCTTTCTCTCAATAAATAAATCAATCTAACTATCAGTCAATAAAAATGTTTATAAATCTTTCTATTAATCTACCTATTATCTATATATTTATCTATCTCTCTATCAATAAAAATCTATTTAACAATCTATTTATTTATCTATGTATTTGACTTTCTATCTGTCTATTGATTTGTCTAACTATCGATATATCTATCAATCTTTCATTCAATCAATCTATCAATCAATCTATCAAATAATTTGTCTATCTATCAATCTATATATCAATATATCTATTAATTTTTCTATCTATCTATTTATTTATCTAACTATCTATCAATCAATATATCTATCTATCTTTCTATTTATCTATCTGTCTATCAATCTATCTATCAATATATATATATATATATATATATATATATATCAGTCTATTTATCAATATATCATATTTCTATTTATCTATTTATCTATCTATCTATCTATGTATTTGCCTATCTATATATATTTTTATCTATCCATCTATCTTTCTACATATCTATCTGTATATCTATTTGTCGATTTATCTGTCTTTCTATAAATATATCCATATGTCTATGTATATGTCTATTTTTTTCCATATGTATCTATCAATCAATCTATCTATCTATCTATCTTTTTATCTTTCAATCTTTATATCTTTATATCTATCAATTAATCAATCTAACTATCACTCTATAAATTTGTGTAACAAACTTTCTATAAATTCACCACATATCTATCTAATTATCTATGTATCTATCTATCTATGGATCTATTTACCAATCTATTTATTTATCTATCTATGTATTTATGTTTTAATCTGGTAATCGAGTTGTCTAACTATCAATATATCTATATGTCTATCTATTTGTATATTTATATGTATATCTTTCTATCTAACTATTTGTCTAATTATCAATCTATCGATTTACCTATTTGTCTATCTATCTGTCAATCTATATGTCTATCTATCTATATATGTCTATCTATATTTCAATCTATTTGTCAATATATCTGTTTATCTATTTTTCTATCTATTTGTCTTTCAAACAATATATCTATCTTTCTATATATTTGTCTATCTATCTGTTTATCTATCTCTATATGGTTTTTTTGATCTATCTATCTATAATTCTATTTGTATATATATATATTTGTATAACTATTTATCTATCTATTTGTCTATAATTATGGTTATCTATCTATCTATCTATAACTCTCGATATCTATCTATCTATATATTTGTCTATCTATCTATCTATCTATCTATCAATATGTCCATATATAAGTCTATCTATCTGTGTATCTATTTATCTATCGATCAATCTCTTTATATATCTATCATTCTATTTCTCAATCTATCTATCAATCTATTTATAAATCTATCTATTAATCTATATATCCATCTATGTATCTTTTCGTCGATTTATCTATCTTTCTGTATATATATTTTTCTAACTATCGATCTATATATCTATCTTACTTTCTATTTGTCTGTATATCTATCTATTTATATATGTGTCGATATATTTTTTAGTCTTTATATATATTTATCTGTCTATCTCTTTATAGATATGTTTATCTATCTATCTATCTATCTATCTGTCTATCTATCTATCTATCTATATGTGTATATATCTATCTATCAATCTATCTGTCTCTCAATATATATATATATATATCTATCTATCTATATATCTATCTGTCTATCTTTCTATCTATGTATCAATTTGTCTGTCTATGTGTCTATCTATCTATCTATCTATTAATCTATCTATATGTCTATCAATCTGTCTATCTATCTTTAATTCTATCTATTTCTTATCATCAATCAATCAATCAATATATCTTTCTATTTGTCTATCTATATGTCATTTTATCTATCTATTTATCTATCTTTTTGTATATTTGAAATATATATGTATATATTAGTCTTCTAACTATCTATCTATATGTAAATTTTTCTATCAATTTATTTGTCAATATGTCTGTCAAATAATCATTCTATTTGTCTGTTTAATAATCTTACTATCTATTTATATATCTGTATAATTATCTATCTATCTATCTATTTTCTATCTATCTATCAATCCATGTTTCTATCAAATTATATATCAATTTGTCTATCAATCTGTCTATCAATCCTTAGATCAATCTATTAATCAATTTATCAATCTATCTAAATGATCATTCTATCTATCTATCTCTCTATTTATTTGTCTATCTATATGTCTATCTATCTATCTATTTCTTTATTTATCAATCTGTCAATCTATTTATATATCTATAATCAGTTTATATATTTATTTAATTATCTATCTATATGTCTAACTATATATCTATCAATCTTTCTATCTATATAATTCTTTATCTATCTATCTGTCTATCTATTTTTCTATCTATCTATCTATTATTTATCATCTATCTATCATTTGTCTAACTTTATATCTATATATCTATTTGCTAATCTATTTTTCTAACAATATTTCTATCTATCGATCTATCTTTCTATCTATCTAAATTTCTATCTCAAACTATCTATCTATATGATTATCTATCTGTCTTTGAATCTGTCTATCTATCTATCTATTAATCTATGTATCTATTTGTTTATCTATCTATCAGTCAATCTATTTTCCTATCTATCTATTGATCTATATATCTATCTGTTTATCTATCTATCTATCTTTATGTCAATCTATCTATCTATCTAATTATTAGTCTGGCTATCAATCTCTTTATCAATCTATCTATCAATATATCTCTCGATCTGGCTTTCCAACTTCTATCAATCAATTAATTTATCTATCTATTTGTGTATTTATATATATTTATCTATCTTTGTGTTTGTCTACTCGTCAATCTATCTATCTAACTATTAGTCTAGCTCTATATATGTCAATCAATCAATCTATCTATCTATCTATCTATGTATCTATAAATTAATCTATCTTTCTATCTATTTATCTACCAATCTTTCTTTTTTTATATCATTTTGACTATCTATATATCTATTTATCTATGTGTCTATTTATAAATCTATTATCTATCTATCATTCTATCAATCTATCGGTGTATCTATTTGTATATTTTTATGTCTATCTATGTCTATTTATTAATCTATCATATGTCTATCTATATTTCTATTTATCAATCTATAAGTCTGTTTATCTTTCTGTCCATCTTTCTATTTACCTATCAATTTATCTATTTGTCTATATATATGTCTAACGACATGTCTATCTTTATACAATATATTAATCTATCTATCTGATAATCTATATGTCTATTGATTTGTCTATCTATATGTTAATCTATCAATCTATCTATCTGTATATCTATATATCTATCTAATATATCCATCTATCTATCTATGTATCAATCAATCTTTCTTTCTATCTATCGATTCATCTATCATTTGTCCATTTATTTATCTATATTTTTATCTATATATCTGTCAATCTATTTGTCTATCTATCTATCTAAGTGTCTATCTATATTTCTATCTATATATCTATTTATCTATATTTCATTCAATCAATCTATCTCTCTATGTTTCTATATATGTACCTATCTTTCTATCTGTTTAATAATCTATCAATCTTTATATCTATCTATCTATTTGTCTGTTTGTTTGTGTGACTGTATATCTATTTGTATGTCTATCCATCTATTTGTCTATCTTTCTGTGTGGCTATATATCTATCTATTTGTCTATCTATTTGTCTATATATATGTCTATAAATCAATCAATATATCTATTTGTCTATATATATGTCTATCTATATGTCTAACTATCTATCTATCTATGCTGTCTATCTAAATATCAATCAATTGATATATCTATTTGTCTATCTATATGTCTATCAAACTGTGTATCTATATGTAAATCAATATATCAATAAATCAATCTATCTATATATCTCTCTAATATATATGTCTGTCTATTTATCTATCTATCTGTCTGTCTATCTGTCTATCATATATATATATATATATCTATTTATCTATATTTCTATATATCTTTATGTCTATCTATTTGTTTATCTATCTATCTATTTATCTTTAAATCTTCTATCAATCTATCTATGTATATGTCTATGTATGTATGTATCTATCTATCTAATAATCTCTCAATCTATAAATCATTATATTTGTATCTATCTATCTATAATTGAACTATTTGTCTATCAATCTATCTATCAATTTATCTATCAATCTTTTTGCCAATTCATCTATCAATCTTTCTACCAATTCATCTATCAATTTTTCTATCAATCAATCAATCTATCTATCTATCCTTATATTTAAAAATATATTTATCAATCTATCTATTTATCTATCTATCTATCTATCTTTTTTAATTTATATATTTCTATATGTGTGTCTATCTATCTATCTATCTACTTATCTATATATCTATCTCTCAATCTGCATGTCTACCTATCGTTCTATCTATCTATCTATAAGTTTATCTACCTACCTATCTATTTATCTCTCTATCTATTTGTCTATTATTTATTTATAGATCTATCAATCTATATGTCTATCTATCTGTCTATTTAGCTCTCTCTCTATCTATGTGTCTACCTTTTTATCTATTTGTCTATCTATCTATCTTTTTATATGTATATCTATATGTTTACCTATCTGTCTATCTTTCTATCTATAATTTTTGTTATCTATCTATATATCTATGTGTCTATCTATCTATCTATCTATATGTCTATCTATGTGTCTATCTATGTGTCTATCTATCTCTCTATATATCTATCTCTCTCTCTCTCTATCTATTTATCTATCTGTCTATATTTCAAAATATCAATATATCCTTCAGTCTATCTATATATCTATCTATCTATCTGTTAATGTATTATTTATCATTATATCTAGATGTCTATCTTTTTGTCTAACTATTTGTAAATCTATCTATTTAATAATCTTTATCTATCTATCTATCTAGTAATCTGATTATCTATTTATTTATTTATTTGTCTTAATATATGTTTATATATATCTATCTATCTTTTTATCTATCTATCTATTTGTCTATCTATCTATCTATCTAATTTTCTATCTATCTGCCTACCTATCTATCTATTAATTTGTCTATCAATCTATCAATCAATATATCTTTCAATCTATC
>JAREIK010001574.1:854580-862080 GCA_029783825.1 Sapria himalayana | reverse complement strand
CTTTATGTGTATCGATATGTTTTTCTATCTATCAATCTATCTATTTATATATCTATATATCTATCTATATATGTGTCTATCTATCAATATATATATATATATATATATATATATATATATTTATTTATTTATTTATATATCTATCTATCTATTTATCTGTCTGTCTATCTATCTATCTGTATATCTATCTATCTCTTTGTCTATCTGTCTTTCTATTTTTCTATCTATCTATATATCTTTCTATATTTATAGTTATCTATATATTTATCTATCTATATGTCTATCAATCTATCTATCTATCTATCTGTCTGTCTGTCTTTTTATCTGTTTATCTCTCTATCTATTTATCAATCTGTCTGTCTATATATATATGTCTATCTTTCTATTTAATTATTTGTCTATATTTCAATCTATATGTCTGTATATATATTTTCTATCTATCTATCTTTCTATCTACCTATCTATCAGTAGATCTATTTCTTTATCTATCTATCTATCTGTCTGTCTTTCTATTTATCTTTGTATCTATCATTATTTCTGTCTATATATTTGTTTAATTTTTGTCTAATAATCTATCGATCTATCTCTCTATTTATCTATCTATTTATCTCTCTATCTATGTTTCTATAAATCAATTAATCTATTAGTCTATCAATATCCTTATCAATTTGTCTATCAATCTATTTATCAATCTTCTATTAATTCAACTATTTATCGGTCTATTTATCAGTGTATCTATCTATTTTTCTTTCTATCTTTTTATCTGTTTGTCTAATTAAGCATATGTTTGTCCATATATCTATCAATGTGTATGTATATTAGACTTTATTTCTATCTATTTGCCATTTTGTCAATCTATCTATTTATCTAACTACCTACATAGCTATCTATTTATTTATCTATCTATGTATCTATATTTCTATCTATCTATCTGTCTATGTAACTCACTATCTATCTTTCTATTTATCTATCTATCTATCTGTGTGTGTGTGTGTGGTGTGTGTGTGTGTATGTGTGTATTTCTATTTATCTATCTATAGATCTATATATCTTTATGTCTATCTATCTATCTATCTATTTATCTATTTATTTTTATATCTATGTTTCTATCTATCTATTTATCTGTATATTTAATTGTCTATCTATCCATCTATCTAACTATCTATATGTCTATCTATTTTTATATCTATCTCTCTATCTATATCTATCTATCTATATCTATCTATCTATATCTATCTATCTTTTTGTCTATTTATCTGACTATCTATCTATCTATTTGTCTATCTGTCTTTCTATTTGACTTTCTATTTATCAATCTATCTATATATCTATCTTTTTATCTATCTTTCTATTTATCTATATGTCTATATATCTATCAATCTAATTGTCTATCTATCTATCTATATATCTATAAATCTTTATGCATATCTAATTGTCTATCTATCTATGTATCTATCTGTTTATATATCTATCTATCTAATTATCTTTGTTTCTATTTATATGGCTATCTAATCTGTCTAAATATCTATATCTCTAACTATCTATCTATCTATTTGTCTCTCTATATATATTTCTATCAATCTATCAATCTATCAGTCTATCTATCTATCTAGCTGTCTGTCTGTATGTCTATCTATCAATCAATTTATCTTTCTAATAACTTGTCGATTTCTTTTTCTCTCTATCTGTTTATCTTTCTATCTCTCTATATTTCTATATATCAATCTATCTATCTATATGACTATCAATCTATCTTTCAATTTGTCTCTCAATATCTCTATCAATCTGTCTATCAATTTGTTAATCAATATGTCTATCAATCATTATATTAATCCATCTATCTATCTGTGTTTCTATCTATCTATTTGTCTATCTATTTGTCTATCTATTTGTTAGTTTATCTTTCTTTTTGACTATCTGTTTTTCTGTCAAGTACAAAAAAAATAGCCAATTTAGTGATTGATTTTAGCAACGGACTTTATCCGTTGCAAATTTGTGATGGATTCATGATGGAAACAAATTTAGTGATCGATTTATAGACCAAAAATATTTCGTCACCACTATAAGGCAGTAAGTTTGTGGGGGCTATTAGATAGCGATGGATTATCAATTACATCATTCGATTAGCTATGAATTATCAGTTCCATCCCTACGGAACTTTTAGAATTTTAGCTAACAAAATTATGTTTGGAATAGTGACGTATTCTTAGTTCCATCGCAAATTTAGCGATGGAATTTGGTTTCGTCACTAAATTTGCGACTGAATTTTATCCTGTCACTAAATTTAGCAAATGTTTAGTTATTTTTATTTTTATGAATATTGCATTGATTCAAGATTAGCATGATATAATTTTGAGTTAATTAATAATTTTATAATATTTTAGTTTATTTATTAATATTTTTTCTCTCATTTGGTTATAATTTTTTTTTCGTACAATTAACGGAACTTTAATTAAGTGAATTTAAAAATATTTTATATTGATTTAATAATTTAAACTTTGGTTGTCAACTTTGTTTTTGTAACAACGGAAGTAAATTTATGCTAACTTTTGTGTAATGTATTATAACAGGTAGTAGTTATTTTTAATTGTGAAACATTTATTTATAAAATTATAATTATATAATATAATAAATATAATAAATATGAAAATAATAACAATAAAACATATATAAAATAAAAATAAAAGTATTACTAAAAAATAAAATATTTATTACAAAATGTGAAATTTTTCTATAGACCATATCACTTCTATTTACAAAATATAAATGGAAATAATTATACAGCATGCCATATACCATATTTATATTTTTAATATAACTTTGGTATCATTACTTTTTCCAAAACCATGCCCTTTTTATTTTAGATCCACAACTTCATAGTTTTAAGCTTCCCTAAATCACTTTATTTTATTTTTTTGTGAAATCTTCTAAGTCACTTTAAACTAAACTTTAAATCTTATTCTCTTCAGTTTTTTTAAGATAGTATCGTAAAATTCCCCAAGCCATTCCAATCCAATGTAATTGCTACCCATAAGTGCCTTAGATAGATAGATAAGACATCTAATTGTATATATATGTAAAAGGCTATCTTGTAAATAATTTTTAAGGTTCCTATTTGAACTACTAGGATAGATGCCTATAATATTTAATAGTGAGAAAGATAGATAGATAGATTATAGATAGATACATAGATAGATAGATAGATACATAGATAGATAGACAAATAGACTGATAGATAGATAGATAGATAGATACATAGATACACAAATATACATATAGATAGATAGAAGGATAGATGGATAAACAAATATTTAGATAGACAAATAGACAGATAGATTGATATAGAGATAGATAAATAGATTGACACATAGATAAAACTTATATAGATAGATATATAGATAGATAAATAGATATACTGTTATATACATAGACACATAGATAGATAGACATACATATAGACAGGCAGACAGACAGATAGATAGATAGATAGACAAAGAGAGAGATATATAAATACATAGATAGAGAAATAGAAAGATATAAATATACATAGATAGATAGATAAAAAAAATTAAACAAATAGACAAATTGATATATAGATAGATATATAGATATGTAGATAGATAGATAAATAGATACAAAAATAGACATTTAGATAGATAGCCAGATAGATAGATAGATTGATTGATTGATTGACATATTGATAGAATAATAGATAGACAGATAGACAAATAGATAGATTGATAGATAGATTGATAGATATACAGATTGATAGATTCTTAGAAAGGCAGATTGATAGTTTGATAGAAAGACAAATAGACAGATAGATTGATTGATAGATAAATAGATAAATAGATAGATAGATATATCAAAAAATAGATATATAATTAGATAGTTAGACATATTAACATATAGATAGCTAGATAAATAGATAGATAGATAGACTATTAAACAAATAGACATATAAATTGATATTCAAATTGACAGTAAAAAATTTAGATAAATAGACAAAAATGTTGATATGAGGATAAGCAGATAAAAATATAGATAGTTTAACATATATATATATATATATATATATATATATATATATAGACATAAAGTCAGATAGATAGATAGATGTAAAGATAGGCTGCTAGATAGATAGATAGATAGTTAGATAGTTAGATAGATAAATCATATGAATGATAAATGGGAAGATAATAGATAGACAAATAGATAGATGGATTGATAAACAAATAGATATATAAATATATAGATAGACAGATAGATTGATTGATAGATATAGGATAGACAAATAGATGATAGTTTGATAGATATATTATATAAATTGGCAGATAGATAGGTATCTAAATTTACAAATAACACAAAGGTAGATAGATAGATAGACAGATAGTTAGTTAGTTAGGCATAAAAATAGATAAATAAATAGAAAGATAGATAGATAGATTGATTGATTGATAGATAGATATATAGAGAGACAAATATCCTAATAAAAAGATAGATACAAAGATAGATAGATAGATAGATAGATAGTTTGTTAATTAGTTAGATAGTTAGTTAGTTTGTTAGTTAGTTAGATAAATAGGGAAGAATGATAAACAGATAGATAGGTAGACTGATAGTTTGATTGATAGTTATAGAGTTAGATAGATAGATAGTTAGACAAATAGATATATTGACAATTAGATGATAGATAGATATAAAGATAGAAGAATAGATAGATAGATTGACACACAGATCGACAAATATAATGAGACATATAGATAGATAGATAGATACATAGATTGAAAAATAGGACTGATAAAAAAATAATGATATAGATAGATAGATAGAAAGATAGACTAATCAAAAAATATGTAGATAGGTAGATGAGTACAAAGGCAGATATACAAATAGACAATAGTTATATAGATAGATAGATAGACCAGATAGATGGATAGATTGATAAAAGATAGATATAGATAGATAAATAGATACATAGATTTACTAATAGACTGATAGGTTGTATTGATAGTTAAATAGTCAGATTGTTAGGAAATAGATATATAGACAATTAGATAGATAGACACAGATAAATACACAATAGATATAGAGATAGGTAGAGAGATAGATGGGTAAGAGGTAGAAAGATATATAGTTAGATAAACTAATAAACAGATAGACATTTATACATATAGTCAAAGACATAGATACACAAATAGAAAAATTTATTGATAGACAGATAGAATGATAGATAGACATTTATATAGTTAGATAGATATATAGATAGTTAAATAGATAAATAGATAGATAGATAGACAAATAGATATATAATTAGATAGTTAGACATATTAACACATATATATATAGTTAGATAGATAAATAGATAGATTGATTGATTGATTTTAACCAAATTGACAAATAGATAGATTTACAAATAGATTTACAAAATAACACATATATCTATCTATCTATCTATTTATCTATCTATCTATTTATCTATGTAGCTATATATTTATCTTTTTATCTATCTATCTTTATTATATCTATCTATCAAACTTTCTATCTATCGATCTATATATTTGTCTAGTTGTTTATCTATCTATCCATTTATCTATATTTCTATAAGTTTATCTATGTATCTAACTTTTTGTTTATATACCTATATGTGATCTGTTTATCTTTCAATCTATCTACTATTTAACTGTCTAATTGTGTTTTTGTCTATCTATTTATAAGTCAATCTATATAGCTGTGTATGTATATAATTATCTATCTATTCATCAAATCTAACTATCTGCTTATCTATTATATTTAATTTTTTATATTTATCAATCTATCTATATATTTTTCTATCTTTCTATCTAATTAAATATGTATCTGACTATCTATCTATTTATATCAATTTATCTATCTATCATTCTTTTTAGGAATCTATTTATCTATGTATCTATCAATCTTTCAATCTGTATGTCTATCTGTTTATCTATCTATCTGTCTGTCTATCTGTCTATCTGTCTGTCTGTCTATTAGCTTATCTACACATCTGTAGATCTTTCTATTTGTCCTATCTAACTATAAGTATATCTATTTGTCTTATTGTCTAACTATTTATCTATGCATAGGTCTATCTATTGATCTGATTATCTATCTCTCTCTCTAACAATCTAATTGTCTTTCTATATATGAATTTATCTATCTATTTATCTATCTATCTAACTAACTATCTATCTATCTATATACCTATTTATCTATCTCTCTATTTGTCTATCTACATATCTGTCTATCTATCTAATGATCTATCTAACAATCTATTTTTATACTTAATGCCTATGTAATTATCTATATATCTGCTTATATATGTTTCTGGTTATCTATCTATCTGACTATCTGTCTATATATCTATATGTCAAGATGCCAATATGTCTATCTGTTTATATATCTATCTTTTTATCTTAATATATATGGATCTATCTATCATTATATCTGTCTATCAATCAATCTATCTATTTATCTTTTTAATTTTCTATCTATCTATATATCTATCTATCTATCTATTTATCTGTCTCTTTATATTACTATTTATCTAACTATCTATTTATATATATTTGTATCTATCTTTTTAACTATCTATTTATTTCTATTTGTTTATATATTTATCTATCTATTTACTATTTGTATATTTTCTATATATGCTTTTTGTAATTCTATCTATCTATCTATTAATCTATCTATCTATCTATCTATCTATCTCTCTATCTATCTTTCTTTATATCTATCTATTTATCTATCTGTCTATCTATCTATTTATCTATTTATCTATTTGTCTAGTTGTTTATCTATCTATCTATTATCTATATTTCTATATGTTTATCTATCTATCTAACTTTTTGTTTATATACATATATGTCGATCTATTTATCTTTCAGGGTATCTTCTTATTAACTGTCTAATTGTGTTTTGTCTATCTATCTATCTATCTATAAGTTGATAGAAAAATTAACATATTGATAGATAGTTGATAGATATATTAAAAGATAGGTAGAAAGATAGATAGATAAATAGATAGATAGGTTTATACATAGATTAATAGATAGACAGATTGATAGCTCTCGGTGAAAACTCGGCGATAACTCGGCGAAAATTCTCGTGCGGTTTTCTCTAGATTTCTCTCTCGCGATTTACCTTAAATAAACTGTTATGTGAATTGCTTCGTGAATTGCTATTTGATTTAAGTTCTCTCGCGTTTTCTATAACGTTTTTATCTGGCGAATATCTTGTATAAACTGTTAATGTGGATTGTTGGGTGAAATATCGTGTAAATTGCTTCGGGAACTACTATTGTATGTTATATTTGCAAAGTGTTAACATGAGTAACTGCTAGTTTTATGCAGGAAGTGTTCCTTGATTCTCTCGCGAAATTAAGAGTATATATAAAAAGGAAACTGTTATGTGCATGAAGCAATACGGGCGAGCAGGAACAACACACTTGTAAGAAATATTAAGCTAAATTAGAAGCCG
>JAREIK010001574.1:789505-850080 GCA_029783825.1 Sapria himalayana | reverse complement strand
AGATAGATAATAAATCTATATTGGTAAATCGATCCAAGATAGATAGATACATAGATAATTAGATAGATATGTGGTGAATTTATAGAAAGTTTGTTACACAAATTTATAGAGTGATAGTTAGATTGATTAATTGATAGATATAAAGATATAAAGATTGAAAGATAAAAGATAGATAGATAGATTTGATTGATAGATACATGGAAAAAAATAGACATACATAGACATATGGATATTTATAGAAAAGATAAATCGACAAATAGATATACAGATAGATATGTAGAAAGATAGATGGATAGATAAAATATATATAGATAGGCAAATACATAGATAGATAGATCGATAGTGATAGATAGATAAATAGATAAATAGACATAGATAAATAGACATATTGATATATTGATAGATAGATTGATTAGACAGATAGATAAATAGAAAGATAGATAGATATATTGATTGATAGATAGTTAGATAAATAAATAGATAATAGAAAAATTAATAGATATATTGATATATAGATTGATTAGATAAACAAATTATTTGATAGATTGATTGATAGATTGATTGAATGAAAGATTGATAGATATATCGATAGTTAGACAAATCAATAGACAAATAGAAAGTCAAATACATAGATAAATAAATAGATTGTTAAATAGATTTTTATTGATAGAGAGATAGATAAATAAATAGATAATAGGCAGATTAATAGAAAGATTTATAAACATTTTTATTGACTGATAGTTAGATTGATTTATTTATTGAGAGAAAGAAGTAAGATAGAAAAATAGATGGATAGATATATTTGATTGATTGATAGACATATACATTGTAAAAAAAATATATAGATACAAAGACATATAGATCTATTGATAGATAGATAGATAGACAAATGAATAGACATATAGATAGGCAGATAGATAGATATAGAGATAGATAGATAGATAGACAGATAGAGAGATAGATAAATAGATAGTTACATACATAGATAGATAGACAGATTGATAGATATCTAGATATATTGATAGATAGACACATAGATAGATATATCAATAGATGACCAGCTAGATAGATAGACAGCCAGATAGATAGATACATAGATAGATAAAAAATAAAATAAAGATATGGATAAACATATAGACTAAGAGATAGAGAGATAGATAGACAGATAGATAAACAAATTAATAAAAAAATTGATAGAAAGATTGATTGATTGATATAAGATTTATAGATAGATTGTTATATAGATTGATAGATACATTGATAAACTAATTGATTAAAAAATTGATAGACTAATTATAGAAGATAGCTAGATCAATTGATAGGCTGAGAGAAAGAAAAATTAATAAATAGATAGATAGCTTGTCAGATTATTAGATAGATAAATTAAAAGATTATTAAACATATAGATTTAAAAATAAATTTATAGATATATAGATAGACATATAGATAGGCAAATAGTTAGATACATAAATTGTTAGATAGACAAATATATATGTAGATAGAAATATAGATAGATTGCCATATAAATAAAGAGATAGATAAAATGATAATTAGATAGATAGACTAATAGATATTCAGATAGATATATAGCAAGATAGATGCTCAATAGTTAGATAGACATATAGATAGACTTATAGATTGATAAATGCATAGATAGATAGATAGATAAAAATATAGCCAGATAGAATAATAGATAAATAGATAGTTAGATAAAGAATTATATAAACAATAAATATAGATAGATAGACAAATATTACAAAGATAGATAAACAGAAAAATAGATCGAAGTTAGACAGATAGATAGATAGACAATAAATTGACAGAAAAATAAATAGGCCAAAAGATAGAGAGATAGATAGATAGATAGATAGACAGATAGATAGATAGTAAAATCGATAAATAGGTGGATAGATAAAAAAACTATAGATAGAGAGTTAGAATGATTGATTGGTAGATTGTATTATATAGATAGATAGATAGACATATAGATAGATAGATAGATAGATTGATTGATATATTATACACAGATTGATAGTCCAAGAAATATTAAAATTTATTGATAAATTGATATTTAAAAATATAGATGGATAGAAAGATAGATAGATAGAAAATTATATAGACAAATAGATAGATAGATAGATAGATAGACAAATATATAGATAGATAGAATGAAAGAAAAAAGAAAGATAGATAGACAGACAAATAGAGAGAAAGATAGATTGATATATATATATATAGACAAAAAGATATATATATATATATATATATATATATATATATATATTAATATATATAATATATAGACATATAGACATTTAGACAAATAGATACACAAATATATAGATACATAGACAAATAGTTAGATAAATAGATTAATTGATAAATAGACATATAGATATTTAGATAAATAGATAGATTGATTGATAGATAGATAAAATAATTGATAGGTAGATAGATAGATAGACAGAAAAGTAGTTAGACAAATATATAAACAAATAGATAAACAAATATATAGATATATAGATAGACAGATAGATAGACATATAGATAGATAGACAGATAAATATAAATATATATAGATAGATATATATGTTGAAACTTAGACAAGTAGATAGAAAGACAGACAGACAGACAAAATATAGATAGAATGATAGATAAATAGATAGTCAAACAGATAGATATACAGACAGGCAGGTAGGCAAGTAGTCAGGCAAGAGAGATAGATAGATAGACAAACTAATTTATAGACAAATAGACATCCATACATACATACATATAGATAGATAGTTAGTTAGATAGACAAATATACAGATAGATAGACAGATAGAAAAATTGATATATAAATAAATAGAAAGATAGATAAATATAAAGATAGATAGATAGAGAGATCGATCGATAGATAGATAAATTGATAGAAAGAATGATAGATTGATTTTTAGATAGATTGATAAATAGTTTATAGACAGATTTATAGATAGATTGATAGATAATAGATTATTAGACTGATAGATAGAAATATAGATAAATAGATAGATAGATAGATAGAAATATAGATAGATAGAATTATTGATTGATCGATAAATATATAGATATATAAATAGACACATAGATATACTGATAGATAGATTTATAGATACATAGATACATAGACAGATAGATATACATATAGAAAGATAAAAAGATATAAATACAGATAGATATAAAGATAGAAAGATAGATAAATTTTTAGATAGATTGACAATTAGATAGACATATAAATAGATAGATGGATATACAGATAGATAAATAGATAGATAGATAAACAAATAGATAGATAGACAAACATATAGAAAAAAAATAATTAGATAAATAGATAGATAAATAGATAGATAAATAGATAGATAGGCAAGTAGACAGGCAAGCACAAAATATGGCAAGTAGGTGGATAGATAGACACACAAACAAACAAAGACACATAGAATGATAGACTAATAGACATACACAAAAATAGACTGGCATATAGACAAATAGATACATATATAGATATATAGATATACAAATGCACAGAAAGACAAACAGACAGATAAATATTTATATAGATAGATAGATAGTTTGATAGACAAATATATAGACAAATGAAAGTTTGATAAATAAATATATAGATAGAGAGATAGATAGATATATAGATAAATATTTAGACATATAGATAGATAAATATATAGATAGAAAGATTGATAGATATATAGACAATTTGATAAATTGAATGATAGACAAATTGATAAATAGATTAATAAACATATTGATAGATAGATTAATAGGCATATTGATAGATAAATTGATAGACATATTTCTAGATAGATAGATACATAGATATATTTAGAGATGGATATGTAGATAAATATATAACAAAAGAATAGACATAATATATATAGATAGATATATAAAAGAATATTAGAATGATATATATATATATATATATATATATATATATATATATATAAACATATAGATAGGTAGATAGATAGATATATAGATAGACACATAAATAAATAAATAAATATATATATATATATAATTAATATATATATATATATATAGAAAGTTTGATGGATAGATTGATAGACAAATTAATAGATAAATATATAGATATATAGATAGAAATATAGATAAAGAAATATATAGATAGATATATAGAAAGATATACAGATTATTAGACAGAATGATATATAGATTAATAGACATTTTGACAGATAGATTGATAAATATATTGATAGAAAAATTGATAGATAGATAGATAAACATATAGATTTATAGACGTAATGATAGACAGATAGTTAGAGAAAAAGATAGATACATATATAAATAGATTAGTAGATTGATATATATATATATATATATATATATATATATATATATATATATATATATATATATATATATAGACATATTGATAGATAGATAGAGAGAAAGATATAATTAAATGGATAGAGAGTTAGATATATATATATAAAGACAAGTAAATAGACTTAAAGATAAACACACACACATATATATATATACAAATAGATAGGCAAAAAGATAGATAAACATAATAATTTATAGATAGATTGATAGATAGACATACATATAGATTGATAGATAGACATATATATAGACAAAAAGATAGATAGATAAATAGATTGATTGATCAGAAAATAGATTGTCAAATAGATAGATAGATATACAAATAAATAGATAGATAGACATATAGATAGATAGATAGATAGACAGATAGATAAGTAGTTATATAGATATATAAAAAGCCAAGTCGATACATTGATAGATAGATAGACAGACAAATAGAGCGATAGATAAAAATATTGATAGAACCACAAATAGTCAGATCGATAGAAAGATATATAGATAGCTAAACAGATAGATAGACAAAAATTTGGATAGACAGAAAGATTGAGCCATAGATAAATAGATAGATAGATAGATAGACAAATAAATAAAATGAAGGATATATAGATTGATAGACAGATATATAGGTAGAAGACAGGAAGATAGATCAATAGATAGATTAATAAATTGAAAGATTGATAGATAGAGTCATAAATAAATAGATAGATAGACAGATATATTGACATGTTGATAAAAATATTGATAGATAGATTGATAGACATTTTTATAGATAGATAGATAGATTGATTGATTGATCATAGAAAGATAGGTAGATAGATATATAGATATATAGATTGATTCATATATAGATAAATAAATCAATAGATTATTAGATAGATAGACAGACACATAGAGAAACAGGCAGGTTTATTGATAGATATATAGATAGAAAAATTTAATCGACAAATAGATAGGTAGATAGAAAGATAGATGGATAGACATATATATAGATAAATAGAAAGAGTGATAGAGAAATATTTAGATAGATAGATTGATTGATAGATAAATAGATAAATATATAATTGACTATATACAGAAACTATCTATTGAAATATATATAGTATCATATTTTTTCATATATTTACCAGTGTCCATCAATATAAACAGAGGAATTTGTTCTTGTTCACCCTTTATTAATAGGTGGTTAACTGTTAATATATCATTATCAAATTACTAATTCCCATTCTATATGTGCCATGCCCCCTCTTCTCATTCGAAGTGATGCTACATTTCCTACTAGTAAGCCAAATATTTGTGAGCTCATTTAACTAGTAAAAGCATATTTTTTTAAAGTAGCAGTTAGTGGTGAGGATGACCCTGTCTTTTTTCAATGTCACATCTTAAAAGGAATAATAATTTTAGACCATTGCAAATGTGATGTGTAAAAAATTATAGAATGTTCATAAAATAAATATTTATTTTTTTTAAGAATTATTTTTGTTCCCATTATTTGTATTTTACTAAAGATTTAATTTTTATTAATTAATCTCACTTCCATGGTCATTATATAGCCATGGAATATTGAACCATGGTGGGAGACAAAAAGGCTAAAATAATTTGATTAATTTCTTTTGATCCTTTTGAAATAATGATTGTCTGCCACATCATTTCATAACTACCTAGATGGTACATACACCACGGCACACTACACGGCAATGCCAGTGATGATGTGTGATGCACATGTGCTGGCATGTGGCTTAGTGTTAGTGGGTGCATGGTCCTGTGGGAAACGATTCCATGAGATGTGGTGTCGTGGAGATGTAGCCATGGTGCATAACTATTTTGAAGTGCACAGTGTGTCTATGGTGTAGTGAACATGGATGTGTTGTTGATGTACTGGACGTACACCATGTCTATGTTTGATACAGCCATGGTGTAGTGCAGGCAACATGTGGGTTGTGTTCATTGGATTCTTTTTTTATATGTATCAATGAGAGTGATTTTCCATGTAGAATCAAGTGAGTAAAAACTAAATAGTTGTTATAAAGTGACCACTACTTTGGTGGTTCCATCACTATTATACTACTATAATAAATGATTAAAGTTAAGTTTGTAATGAGAAATATTATATTTAATTTATTTTTATCTAGCTTAGTTTTTTTTATCACAGGAACTCGTGGAGCAACGTATGACAGCTGCTTCTCAAACAGTTGAGGGTTCTATGGATCTTTAGATAACTTTTTTGAAGGAAAAAATGTAGGAAATAAAAGAAGTGAATGATGAGATGAAAGAAATAAAAAAAGCAATGCAATAATAGATGACCTATAAGGAATCACAGTTAGAATTTTTGATGAGACAGATAGCACACCGAGTTCTAGTAGAGTACCGACGTAAGAGAGCATAGCACAAATGTACAAGCTAATAATGAATATGATGATTTAGTTTTTAAAGATTATATACATATGTATTGTTTTTGTTTTAACCATTTAACTCGTGTATCATAATTATTTCTAAATTATTTTTGGTTTTTGTTAATTATAAAAAATGGTTTATAGTATATGTTTTTATTAAATTTAAAATAAAATTTTAAAAAATGAAATTAATTTTTTTGTAAAAAAATAAAATTATGAAAATAAGTTTGGAATGAAAATAGCAAGGGATTTTTACTCGCTAATTTAGCTAGGGAATTTTTAGTATATATTGAGTCGAAAAATATTAATTACTACTCTTAATTACGATCAAATTAACAAGGGAAAAATATAATTAGCTAGGGAATTTTTGTCGTTGAAAGATTTGCTAGAAACTTTTCTTTTCTCATTAATATTATGTGACGAGCACTTTTAATTTGGTAATTATTTCGATCGATAAATTGTCATTATTCTATTTTAGAGATGGAATAAGCCCTAATAGTTAAAGAAATTTTCCCTAGCTATATGAGATTTTTTTTGTAGTGAGATTGATAGATAGTTTAATAGATAAATTGATAGATTGATAGATAGATTTGATAGAAAGATAGATAGATAGCGTGATAAAAAGATATATAGATAGAGATATAAATAGATAAATAGATAGATAGATAGATAGATATGAAGATATATAGGTTCCTCTGGTCATTATGAATATGTTGTAAAAATATGAGTCCTTATTAGGTAGACTTATCATTTGCATAACTAAAAGATTTGAATATGTTGTTTTGGCCCATCATAGAGTCGGTAGAAAATAACCGCTAAGACCCTAGTGTTAGCTGTTATTTTCTATGCCACCACTATTAGTGTCACCATTACCACCTTTTTGCTACTGAATTTCTTCTTAGTCCATCAATGCCACTATTCTCATGATCACTATAATTCTACTAGCACCTATGCATCATAGTAAGTGTTTATGAGGGAAGGCATCCATAGTTTTTTTCTATTTTTAGGTGATAATTTTTGAAGCTATTGCTATATTTTTGTTTGATGAGGAGAATAAGCAGCAAATTTGATGACATTTTTTAGCAGCTATTCTAGTTCATTTTATCATTAAGTTGTGCATGATGAACATGCTCCTCAGTTGGCTAAAGTATTATGTGATAAACTCAACTGGTGTAGAAGGGTACACCTTTTCCACTTATTTGCATTGTCTTCATGATTAGGGTGATAAAATCAACTAAGAATGATGGAACCCTAAGCAAAGATTACCAGTAATAGTGAATGAAATTGATCACTAAACCTTTAATGTGCGAGCCATCATGATCTTGATCTGAAATTATCATGAGATGACCATATCTTATTACTTTGACACTATCATACTGCTTATGTTGTTGCAGCCCAAGAATCTTCTTGATGTTTTCAATTTTTTTTAATCTTAAATTAGACATTGATTGGCCATCATTTGCATCAACATCAATCACATCTTCGGAAGGAACTGAGGTTATAAACATAGTATCCACCCCCCTGCAGGCAGATTCAAAAAGATATACCTAATTGATGGAATCAATAATGGGAAACCTTGTCGGACTAGAAGCCAAAATATTTCACGAGCTCTATATTTTATATACATCGAATTTTATATGTTTTTTCTGATCCTTATTGTTCAAAACTAAAATGCATCACGAGTTTCAAATATGATATTTGATTCTAGTATCGTGCATGTTCAATAAACTAAAAGATTTTCATCTGAGTAATGTTGAGTTCTTCATCCAGATTATGTACGGGTTAGTTCTGAAGCTGATGTGCGAGAAGACCAAATACAGGATTCATTCTCACGATGTGTCATAAGGCTCTGGTAGTGGACATCAATCTATTACTAGATTCTCTCTTGGTGATGATTCTAATAGCTACTAGGTAATTATTTTATTTCTTCCATCTTCTAAAATAGTCTGTTAGAAATTCAATATTTGTTTTATGGATATAAATTTGCACAATGATTGGTAAATGATATATCTATGTTGCAAAACTTCATAATTCTCTGAATCAGAATTATTCATGCATATTGGTAAATGCAATATAAGTGATGGTCATATATATAATTTTGCTAAATTAATAAGTTGCCAACCTTTGTATCATTTAAGTTTGAATTGGTGTGTATGTAGGAAATGAAAGAAATGAAGAATGTAATACAATAGAAGATGACTTATATTGAGTCAAAGTTAGTAGACTTGATAAGATAGTTAGCACACAGAGTTCTAGCAGGGTATCCACATATGAGAACCTATCACAAATACATCATATGGTGAGGATTATGATTTAGTTTAAAATGATTATATACCTATGTTATATTTTTGTTTTAATTATGTAACTATTATATCAAAATAATTTATTAACTACTTTTTCTTTTTGTTATTTTAAATAATGGTTTATAGTATATGTTTTTATTCAATTTAATATATAAATTTAAAAATATGTAATTAAATATTTTGTAAAAAAAATAAAATTATGAAAATAGCTTTGGAATTAAAATTGCTAGGGAATTATCTATAGCTAATTTAGCTAGAGAATTTTTTGTACATTTTAAATCCAAAAATATAAATTATTATTCTTAATTACAATCAAAAATAGCAAGTAAAAATTTATAATTAACTACAGAAATTGTTAGGGAATTTTGTAGTTAATATTTTATGAAGAGCACTTTAGATTGGGATTATTTTAATCAATAATTTGTCATTATTCTATTTTAGTGATGGGAAAATCACATATAGACAGATAGATAGATCGATCGAAAGATATTTACATAGATTGATTGACAGACAAACAGACAGATAGATAGATAGATTGATTGATAGAAAGATGTATAGATATATAGATAGACAAATAGATAAACATATAGATAGAAAGATATATAGATAGATAGACATATAGATAGAAAGATATATTGATAGATAGATATAAAGATAATAGATACAAATAGATATAAAGCTTGATAGATAGATAGATAAATGGATAGATTGATAGATAGATTAATAGATTGATTGATAAAAATATTAATAGACAAATTGATAGACAGATATATAGCCATATTGATAGATAGTTAGGTAGATAGATAGATAGACATATAGATAGACATATAGATAGACAAAGAATTAAATAGATAGATAATCAGATAAATAGATAGATAAATAGACAAATAGATAGATAGATAGGAAGATAGATAGACAGAGAGACAAACAGACATATAGATTGATTTATAGATAGATTAATACACCGAGTTATATATAGATTTATATATAGATTGAAAGGTTGATTGATAAATAGAAAAATAAACATATTCATAGATAGATAAGTAGACATATAGATAGAAAGATAGATAGATTGTTTGTTAGACAGATAGATACACACAATGATAAAAATATTGATAAAAAGATTGATAGATTTATAAATAGATTGTTAGATAGATAAATAGATAGATAGGTAGATAGATAGTCAGGTATATATATATATATATAGAAAGATAAATAGATAGACATATAGATAAATAGATATATGGATAGATATATAGACATACATACAGATATATAGATAGAAAGATTGATTGATAAGTAGGTAGATAGACAGATAGAAAAACATATAAATATATATTAGATAGAGAAATAGATAGATAGACAGATATATAGATATATAGATATATAGATATATAGATATATAGATAGATAGATAGACAAATTGAAACTTAGAAAGATAAATAGATAGATCAACATATAGATAGACTGATAGATTACCAGATAGATAAATAGATAGATAGATAGAAAGTTAGATAGTTAGATAGATAGATAGATATATAGACAAATATATAGATAGATAGATAAATAGATAGATAGAAAAATTAATTGATAGTTAGATATATAAATAGATAGATATACATATTGATAGATAAATTAATAGACAGATCGATAGATAGATAAATAGATAGATAGATAGTTGATAGATAGATTGATTGATATAAAGATAGACACACATAGATAGACAGATAAATATACAAATAAATAAGAGATAGATAGATAGATAGATTCATAGATAGATAGATAGACAAATATAAAGATAGAAAGATAGAAAAAAAGAAAGAAAGATAAATAAATAAATTGACATATAGATAGACAAATAGATTGGTAGATAGATAGCTAGGTCGATAGACATACATATAGATAGATAAATAAATAGATATATAGAAAGATAGATAGACATATAGATAGATAGAGTGATAGACAGATAGCAAGACAAATATATAGATAGATAGATAGATAGATAGACAGATAGAGAGACAAATAGATAGATATATTGATATACATATAGATAGATATAAAGATAGAAAGATAGAAGATTAGATAGATAGATAGATAGATAGACAAATAGATAGATAGACAGATAGATAGACAGACAAATAGACAGATAAATAGACACATAGATTGATTGACAGATAGATAGACAAATAGTTAGATAGATAGATAGACAGACAGACATATAGATAGATAGGTATAAAGACTAATAGATAGAGATACATAATGATAGATAAACAGATAGATTGATAGATAAATAGACAAATAGATAGACCAGATAGATAGACAGATAGATAGACAGATAGCTAGACATATAGATAACTAGATAGAAAAATAGATTGATAGACAAATTTATTGATAAATTGATAGCCACATAGATAGACAGATATATAAACAAATTTATAGATAGTTAAGTAGATAAATAGATAAAGACATAAATAGATAGATAAATAAAAATATTGATAGACTTATAGATAGATAGATAGATTGATAGACAGATTGATAAAAAGATTGATATACAGAATTATAGATAGTTTGAAAGATAGATTTATAGACATATTGATAGATTCAGATAGATACATTGATAGATTGACAAATATATAGATAGATAAATAGGTACACAAAGATATAAACAAATATATAAATAGATAGATAGAGATGACTAAAAGAAAATCCAAGGTAGCATGTAACAAGCTAAATAGAGTTTTTCTGTAGCTAAAGTGGATATAATGATGGATTAACAATGGAACCTTTCCCAATCTAAAGTAGAAGTGTCAAACGAGTCATGCTGAGCTGGCCCAACATTATTTTTGTAGGCCCAACTGTGCTACCATGCCAGGCTTGGCACGGCTACAATAACTGTGCCATGCCTAGCCCTACACGGTTTATTCAAGCAAGGCTCGGCATGGCTTGGTCGGTACAGCTGGTTTTTGGTCGTGCTTGGTCAAGCCTGTGCGGGGTGATTTAAAAAAATTTAAATTTTTTTTATTTTTTTTCATTTTTTGTTTAGAATATTTTTGTATTTATAAAATATAAATTAGATAATAATTAAAAATATTTAAATTATAAATTTTAAATATTTGAATAGTTATATAGTTTATTTTTTTTATGTCATTTGTTTTAAATATGTTTTAATTAAATTATAATTTATTTGAATAATATTTTAGAATTTTTAATGAAATTATTAAAAATAAACATAAAATAATCACAAATTTTATTTAACAAAAATTACAAGGTCACACTCACAAAGCCAATTGCCAAATAGCCAAATTAATGCAAATACAATGTAAATAAAAATAAGTACAAAACATCGAAATCAAAAATCTGAATCAAGAATAATTTATAAGGAAAAGCATAGCTGTAACAAAAGTATCACTGCCGGTGTGTCGGAATCCTACAATCGTCAACCATCAAGCATCAAGTAGCAACCTCATCAATCATCTATCTTCGTATCATTATCATTTTCAACCTCAATATCAATATCACTATCATATGGATCATCAATAGTAATCAACTCCTCAGCATTCACTGTAGTCCCACTCCCAGTCCCAACACGATCCTTAATGCTAAACCTCACATCTTCCCAATCCTTCATGCATACAAAAGCCTCAACAATATCTTGACATAATCTTGATCTCCTATCCAAAAACATATTCACTGCAAAAAAAAGTAGGCTCTACTGCTGCGCTCGACATTGGAGGAGTCAATAGATCTTGTGACATCATATATAGCACGAGAAAGTTGGACTCATATGATTTCCACCACTATAATATATCAAGATTATTAGTATTAGAATGTGATATGATTGAGTAGTAATCGGTATCTAAGTACTGAGATAGCTCGCTCCTATTCGATGGTCCACCCCGTCGTTTTCCCAAAGCTAACTAATTGGAAAAATCGGCATCTTCGAATATGGTATAAATGCCCATACTCATAGCCTCACTACGACTACCACCATACCTATTATCAAAGTATGTGAAAAGGTCAGCCAACTTCTCATGAATAAACCCTTCAGGCGAGTCTTCCAGGTTCATGCACGAGGAAATGTATGTCAAAATGTTATCTACCCCTTCCACCTTAACCCTAAGGTCCATGCATGTAGTGAGATAATAAAGAGATGGAATGGTAGACCAGTACTTTAAGTACATGGTTTCCAAATCTATAACCATATGGCTAAGTTTCGGGTCAGCTCGATACTTCCTTAACATGCTACTAATATTGCATATGTACTTGAGTGCAATGCAAGTCATGTGAGTATAAACCAACAAACACATGTTCATAATGTCATAAAAAATTTTCAGGAATCATAAATTAAATTCATAAAACCCAGTTAGTGTCATCACAAAAAAGTTTGTCACTCTTACTATTGACGTAGTCGGATATCAAATGTTTGTATTCAACACATGACTCTAACATTATGTATGTATAATTCCAATAGTGTCTCACATCCGATTAAAATTTATTCTACTTAAGATTCACAGACAAACAGAGACTATTGAGCTCCAATTGTTTGCGAGGCATACGAATGTATTTTAGTGAGTTACATATGTTTTCCAAAGCGGGGAAACACACCTTCATTCACACTTGCATAATCATGTTAATCACGTGACACATGCATCTGACATGAAAAATCTTTCTTAATGGAGCGTCTCTAATATTCCTAACAAACATGTTAATCGTTACTCCATTATTAGATGCGTTATCGAATGTGATACTAAATTTTTTTTTTGAATTTTATATTCTCTAAAGATCTTTAACATACACTCAAAATGGCAGGCCCATCATGTGGATGGAGAATCTCAGAGAATCTTAAAATTTTTTTTATTCACAATCCATTTAGAATCTACATAATGGGTGGTGAGACATGCATAAGATCCATCATCGTGACTAGTCCAGATATCGGACGTCACGGATACCACTCCACTATATACCATAAATTCATTAATTATTTTTCTAACATATATTATTTTAGTATATCGTTACAAGATGTGGACCTAAGAAATCCTATGATAAGCATGCTGAAAAATGTCTGCATGATGCTCATTATCCTTGGATCTTTCGAAAATCTGATCGGAAGATCCATCAATGTGATTAGTACGGTCATGCCTTCCCAACCCAACTCGCTATGGTATATGAAGGCGGTAAACTTTAAGACTGAACTGGATCTAGTCTCAAAAATGTAGAGATAAGTTAGGTTTGCCTAGGATCTAATGTACCAAGTGTTTTGGTGCATAATTTGGTATGCCATTTAATGTGTCCAATCCCCAACACACTTTTTCAAGTTAAACTTTTCTTACAAAATTTTTACAGTGTCATTTCTTATTCCTCACCCCTAATATTTTTTTTGTTTTATTATATTAAAATGAGTCCAAACTATAGAAGTCCTCCTTATATTTTTGTTTTTTAGATGTTTAGGTTGAGATGACCGGAGAAACCAAAGTTTTAGTAACCTCAGAACTTTGTGTAAGAGTTTTATTTTCTAAATTTAAATTAATTTTATTAGTATTTATATTTGTCATTTTTTTTTGTTTTTATAGACATGAGGATAGCTTAAAGAGTAGAAAGAAAAAAAATACTTGTAAAATAGTGTAAAGGAAAAGCACATGCACCAAAAATCCAACTTCTTAAGACCAATGTAGACACCAACTAAAGATGAGCCTGAGTTGTGAATCCCGAAAAGCCTAGCCAAAATTCCAAGAAAGAGAATTTTTGGAGAGAGGTATGTGAGAGAGAGAGAGAATGTGAGATTTTATGTTTTTGAAAAACATAAAAATTAGAGAGAGGGGGTGGGTGCTTTTATAGAAAAAAAATTTAGAATTTTATTTAAAAAAGTATTTTTTTTTGAATTTTTTTAAAAATTCTTTGGGGCAGAATCATGTGGGCCATTGGATTCTGCCCCATAGCTATTGGAGGCAGAATCCAATGGCTAAATTTCAAATAATTTTTCTATAAATATTTGAACCATTCGCCGTAAGCTAGTAACAGGCCATTGAAGTTGTGGTTGGTTTAGATTCGAGCCCGCCTAGTTTATGGATCAATCAGGATGAGACTCAGCCTGATGGGGCAGTATGGTAGTGGTACATTGGTTCGTGCTAATGTACTGAGCCAACTAGGTCACGGTACCATGTCGGGCCTGGCATAGCACGAGGCCCGGTTGACCTCAGCACTACACAGCATGGGCACGGGCATAAAAAATTCCATTGCCATGCTGTGCTAGGCATGGCACAAATTGGCCCATTTGACACCTTTAATCTATAGTACTTGTCACAAAAATTAAAGATTAAATATTTTTCCTAACAAAATTAGCAACAGAAAATTCCCTAGTTAAATTGTCGAGGCAAAATTACCGAGCTAAATTAGCGACGGAAAAATCTCTAGCTTTATTCATTCCAAAATTATTTTCACATTTTTAATTTTTTACATAAAATTTAATTACATATTTTTAAAAAAATATAAACCATGAACCATTGTTTATAATTAAAAAAAAATAAAATAATTAATAAAATATTTTGATATAATATGTTATATAGTTAAAATAGAAACATAACAAAACTTGATTACATCTTATTCTTCATCAATGTATCTAATGATAGTGCATAAAGTATAATCTATCTGTGAAATTGACATTGCTTTCTTGCCCCCACCTCCTCAAGATCTACATACTAATCTAGAACCTGATCATATCCCTCCATGGCCATATGCATTTCTTCCTTTAGTTCTAGTCTGGATTTCCTCTCCACCTCCAACTCCTTCTTCCTTTTTTCTCCCAATGCCCTTCTTGTATATAGCTGCACTTCCAACAACACTTTTTTTAACCCTGCGATCAGTTGCATGTATGTATACTTGTGTATGTATGTATGTGTATGTGTGTGTGTGTAAACACAAACACATGTACTTTCATGCTAATACACATACCATCAAAGTCAATAGAAAGAAATAATTTAGGGATTAAAAACACACATATAGGTCTTTCAGGCATGGTCGGCATCTTCTAGTTCTTTGTCATTTGCTACTCCACGCAGATAGAGAACATTGTTACACCTGCACATGGAGCAATATATACTATATTTTACAAACCAATAAAGAACACAACACAATGTCACTAATAAACATTTAGACTAGTGCATGCAACACCAACAGCTATTTGCAAGAAATTTCATACAACGAGATAATCATGAGCTTATTTTTACATTACTGAATCAAGATTTCCCCATGATTTCTAGTGAACTACCATCAACATATTCTTCTATGTTGCTCAGCTTCATGCATTAATCCATGGTTAATTATAAGAAAGTTAAAAAGGAGTTTTGTATGGAAATAATATGTTTTAAATAAAAATTCCAAAATATGATGCTTGTTTGAAAAATATTACCAAACTAGTGCATCTAGAAATAGCATGGTAATGGGCATCGTTGTTAATGACAGGCATTGTCATGCTATTAAATTTTAAAAATCAAGATCTTCATCAATGTCTGCCTCACTTGATGATGCCAAATTCGGGCTTGAATTTGGGTTTGACACAAGATCGAGTTTGGAATCATTTCTGCTTTCAATATTGCATCTTGGCCATATAGATTTCTAAGTGAGCGGCCAAGTTAAGTTGGTGGTTTGATCAAGAGATGATGTAGAAACTGAATATGAAAAAGATGAATTTAACTTGATGGTTTTTTTGGATTGAAATGGAGAAGCCACTCGTGGCAAGCATCCCTTGATTTGTTGAAGTTGAAAGGTTCACTCTAAATCTTGATTAAAGAAAAAAAACAAATCATTTAATAGGAGGAAAAGGATATAGATACATTCGAGTATGACAATGCCAATTTTCATATTTAATAAAACAAATAGGTACCTTATCATTGCCCCTCTTTTCTTCTTTATAGTGTTGGAGCCATGACAATAAACTCGAGCAAGCATAACCTGCAGAAATGAACTCATGGTTTTGAACTTGAGATTCTTTGTCGAGGTTAATGGAGCAATTAGGGTTGCATGTTGTGATTTTTGTAAGTAATCCAAATTCAATCTTTTTCCAACCAGAGCCACTCTCACATGTTGATGTTTTGCTCCTGCACCCATTTTTCTTCTTTTTTAAAACATCGTCAAATGCACGACTAGTGAAATATGAAGTGTTTATGCATGCTTATATAGAATAGTTGACACAAGAGTACATATGGATAAGTGTGTGGGTGTATGTGTTTGTATGTGCCTTTGTGGGTGTGTAGTTGAGTCATTGATGGGTAGCATATATGACTCATATATCGCACTAAAGAAATTTGAGAGAAAAAAGTAAAAATAAAAGATTCGTTTTGCCCATTGAGATTGAGGCTAAGATTCAGGCTTTCAACTAGAACAGTGACTGGATAAAGTTCCCAAATAGTCTCCATAGAGGGAACGCTTGCTTTACAATTAATGTAAGTTTGGAATGTGGCGATTCCCATGAGCCATACTCTTCCAGCCTCGTCGCCTATTTCGTAGATCAGACTTTTCATCTCTGTGATAATGTACTATGTAATGTTGGTACATGCTTGCCAACTATAATTAAGCTAGATATCAGAGACCCATTTAAGATCGCCCAAATATAAAACAACTTCTCTACTCAAATAACCATCTACGATGCACTTAAGCTCCATAAAATTTTGGCAAATATCTACTTTTGAATGATTCCTTAAAGAGAATAGAGGAAATGTTACTAATCTAACCATTTCCATTTTCTCCCTCACTCCTCTGACTATGCTCTCTATGCTTGCCACACACTCTCCCATAATCACTATGTTTTTTTTCTTACTCTCCATCACCGGGAAAACTCTCATCACATCTTCAATATTTTTTATTGTTTCTAATGGCGAGCTTAAGTCCTTCCCTAATGGTTCAAATTGACTAAAAGAAAGAAATTGAGGAGGAGATGAGTTGGCTATGGTAAGAGGTTTTATGGCTTCTTTCAGGTATGCATTAGGGAGAACTAGAGTGATATTTTCAATAGCAGCCAGGGTGGTGGATGTACTTCTGGAACAAATATTCACAAATATTCTTTGTTCAACCTTTTTTATCACTAGGTTGGATGCCACACACTCTCTCATCTTTCTCAATGCCTCCTTTTAAAAATTTTTAAAATTTAATAGCCATCATTCATAATGCTAGCCTTTGATTTTTAAAAATTCAATAGCATTGCTCCTCTAACTACGCTCTCCTCTGACTATGCTCCTCTAGCATTTAAAAAGTTTCTCCCTCACTCCTCTGACTATGCTCTCTATGCTTGCCACATTCTCTTTCATAATCACTATGTTTTTTTTCTCTCTCCATCACCGGTAAAACCCTGATCACATCTTCAGCCTTTGTTAGTGTTTCTAATGGTGAGCTTAAGTCCTTCCACAATGGTTCAAATTGATTGAAAGAAAGAAATGAAGGAGGATAAAAGTTGGATGTGGTGAGAGGTTTTATGGATTCTTATGAATTCCTAAGAACTAGAGTGATATTTGTAGTGGCAGCCATAGTGGTGGATGTACTTCTAGAACAAATATCCATGGATATGGCTTGTTCATCCTTGTTTTTCACTAAGTTGGATTCCACACACTTTCCCATTATTCCCAATGCCTACATTTAAAATTTTTAAAATTTAATAGCCGGCATTCAAATGCCACCTTTGATTTTTAAAATTAATAGGGTGGTAATGACCATCGTTTATAATGGCACACATTTCCACGTTGTTTCCAGATGTATTAGTTTGATAATATTTTTCAAACTAGCATTATATTTTGGATTTTTTATTTAAAATGTATTATTTCCATACAAAACTCATTAGAAAGTGCCAAACAAAAGGGAAATGGAAGTTGAAATACAACAGGTTGCATGATATTGAATTTTTGTCCACTAGTAGGTTCATATAAGAGTCCACCGAAGCAAAGAAACCTAAAAGAAACCAAAGAAAAAAAATAAAAAAAAATGCAATGCATAGGAAAAAAACACAAGGTTGCTCACCTTTGTATTCCATTCCCCACTTGAGTTTTACAATGACCGTCTTCCCAGCCAAGTTGTTAAGAAAAGGCTTGGGATTAGCGTGGATTATCTACAACATTCAGTAATAAAAAAACTAATCAATGGTGCTATAATGCCCATATGCATTAGATATTTATCTACATTTTCTTAAAAATGGATAGGCATGTATTTATGCAATATACATGCCTACAGCATGAATATAGTATAACTATATGCGTCAAAACACACACGCGCACATACACACATGCGCACACTATTTTTCTATCTTCTCATATTTATTTATCTTGTCCATATATTACACCTTTCTAGTTGAATTGAACAATTGATGCATGGAAATGGTCATTACCAAAAATCAAATTTTTTTTTCTAATCTACATATCCCACATGATCTAAAATTTATTATTATGTTTTTTCCTTGAGAAAACTATAAGAAAACTTTTTTGATGAAAAATAAATGACCATTTGAAAGAATATTTGATGGTTGTAAGCATGAATAGTTAATCTTGCTTTGATGCATGAGAAATTAAACGCTAGTATTAATAAATTTCATGAAAGAAAAAAATCTATGAATATCTCATGTACACAAAAAATTGTATAAGAAAACTTGATTACTACTTCATATAAAATTTTTCCCAACCTCTCATTATCATCATCAATGAAATCTTATCTCAACACTATCAGGAATAAACATTACTCTAACCATAAGAACATAAGTTCAATCAACAAGAATACCAAATATACTTCTTTAGGATGCTTGTCAAATCACCTATATGATGTTCAAGTAGATGTCTTACCTGTACTCGATTTCCATTATAATAGCCCATCCAACTTCAATGCACAACTTCACAGTTTCAATGCATTTAGTTTGTCACGATGCAATTTGGTTCTCCTTGATAAGAAGGGTCTACGCCCTATCCAAGCAACCAAATAAAATTAAAAAAAAAACAAAAACTTTCACAACTCAATGCTATGCCAAGCCTGTTATGAGCTCATTGAGAAATCAACAGCATACCTCTTGCTTTTATTTGGGGTCGTGGAGTATCTGATCTGGCTCATAAAACTCAGATTCAACAACATCCACCCCTATGGGTCACATATGGCATTGATATAGTTGGAATCGAGGCTTAAACCTTGTGAGCAATGATTTCAATAACACACAGTGGGAGTGCGATGGTTTTGTTTACATACAGCAAGCATATGAAGATTTTCATAGCACACAGTGCATGGGTAATCATGGTAGCTAGTGTATAGTGGATGCACTCCTTCTAGGGTTTTACAGCTCTTTCCAACACACACACCCCTAGAGTTTATCTTTCCATTAGGTAGATTTTGATACCATGAAAAACATTAAATCGCACAACATAAAATAAATATAATACACTTGCTGAATAACCTCATACAAACAATGCCCTTATATAATATGTTATTTTAATTAGTGCAACTCACAGGATGAATAATATCTATTACACTCTCGATGTGTACCTGTGTGTGCTTGGCATGCCTCAATGTGTAAGACATGCTAATTCTTTTTCCAAAAAGCTATCAATAGAACAACATATCAATTGATAAAGTAGAGAACATGACACCCAGCAAAACATAAGCAATATCACAAACATCATACACATCAATAAGATAGTTATATATAGTATATATGTACATATAATATTATAATGTATATGTAGATATACTAAGTATATATGCACATATATACTATAGTATATATACATATATACTTCAATATATATGGATGTCTTATAGATATAGAACAGCAAGTATAGATATAGATATAGAAAAGCAGGTAAAGTATTATCCCATTTATACTTCACAAAGAATGCACAAAACAACATTATCAACATTAATAAGAAATGTGAATATTAATTAAATTTTTGAAAATTTATCTAAAAACTATTAGTGGAAAACTTGGAAGACAAGCCAAGAGCTAGGTTTAGCGCATTAAAGTTTCCACATTGCCTTTTCACAACCAGAACTCTCTCTTGCTCCCAAGGCCTATAAGGGGGTTGCTCTGCCCCACCACGCCTTGCATCACCATGCTCCCATGTAGTTTTTTAGAATGTTTCTTCCCCTCTCTGTGTGCTTACACCAAAATGATTTTGATTGCTTAGCTTCATTGTATTAGTCCATCAACCCTATAGTTTCTGCTGCCATATGGTTCCTCACTTGGTTTGAAGTAAGGGTCGTCACTTCATTGTATGCATCAACTTAACAATAGAACAATTCAATATGCATTCCTTAAAAACATTTTGTACTCAATAAAAAAAACACATGCAAAGAAAAAAAAGAGGAACAAAACGTCAAAAATTAGATGTTTTGTCTTCCAAATATAAAAAAAAGTAAATGGCTGCAAAATTTGCAAACTTCATATAGCAAGGCACCTTGACTCACCGTCCTCCCAACTATTCTCACTCCTTTTCATTTCAAGCTCATCGGCAAGGGATACATCGATGGCTAGTTGTACAGCATGCAGATTGGCACCCACCACAACCCCATTAATAGCCATAGTGTCTCATGTTCAGCTTGTCATCCATGACACTACGAACATGCAAATGGGAAAGAATAAGCTGAATGAACACATTTATTTAAATTTCATTAGCAATCATTATGGTAATTAACAATTCAATAGTTTAATTCAATTGTTGACAAATAAAAAGTAGTCGTAGAACTAAATAGTGACAATGCAGATCTACATGAAATAAGAGTGTCAAGAACAAACTTATGTCTGCATGGGACTAGAATTTTTGTGTTCATCTCATAACTTTAGAAGCTAACGTGCTATTCCAAGAACCAGGAGGACCAGCCAAGCCTTATATATACCTATAATAGGCTAAAACTCTACCAAAAATATTTGGGTACACACAAACATATTCATAGATATATAAAAATAATAATTATGGACATGAACAAACACGAATCTGAGGTGATAGTGATACAACTTCAAAAAATATCTAAAAGATGTCTAGCAATGATGTTTAGAGAGAGTGTGTGTTTGCAAAAATAAAATGTTTCAATAATATTAAAGATAATAGAAGCTCAGCCTCCTTTGATCCAGCTGAGATCAGTATAGATGGGACCCATCCATAGGAAGGACCGTGGCAATATCTTAAGGCTTTGAATCATAATTTTTTTATGACTCTCACATCAAATGTCCTACAAAGATTCATGATTAGATTAATCGGCAAAGCAAAGAACAAAACCAAAATAAAGGAAAATGATACCTCTAAAAAAATCTCATCTTGTTTAGCTATACATAGACAAAAATCAAAAATTATTCAAAAATAATTCTGATACAAAATCATCCTGATTATTAGTTGGTGCATTTGTGCCAGCCTCTCCTACATAGTTTTGCAGTTGGATCTTGAAATGTTATCTATTGCATCAATGCCACTAATTATGACTCCATATAGTACATCTGCTGTTGCATTAAATTTTTAATTTCTTTCATCTCATCATTCATTTCTTTCATCTTATCATTCATTTCTTTAATTTATTGCATTTTTTCCTTCAAATGATTAATCTGCACATATATCTCTTCTTTTATTTTTTCCATTTCTTTTTTCAAATGAGATATCTGGTCATCCTTCTGTTTCATTTTGGTCTCCATAACTTCAAAACTTTTATTTGTTTCCATTACTTTTTGTTCGACCACGTCATCCACCTTTGTTGTGACAATTGAATTAGAAGCATGACTGCTACAACAAAATTTCAGTCCCTTCAAGCCGATGCCAAACACTCACTGCTTCTTATAACCTTCTATGGTCTCCAAATAGATATGATCAAAGTCAATTGGTTGAAGATCCATAGAACCCTCAACATGTTAAGAAGCAATTGTCACACTTTCCTCCATGAGTTCTTGTGATAAAATAGAGAAAAATACTATTCTGGATGTACATAAAATAAATTTAATATTTTGCATTCTAAATAACTTTCAAAATTTACTATAGTATCATACAATCTTATTAATATAATAGATTCTTACAGTAATCATCTGAGAATTTTTGTCAACAAACTGACAATCTGCTTTCTTTACATGCATCTTCCTGAAAATCTCGTAAATTAGGATCAGGACCCAATTCTCCGGCCTATAGTATGTATTTATAAGTTAAAAAATAATAAATATTAAATAATTTTAACAAAATTAATAAAACCATGTACAAATTTGATTTATTTGGACTATTAGGATAACCACTAAATATATAAATGTTATAAATTATAAAATTGTACCAAATATCGAGCATGCTCAATGCTTAACGTTGACCCTCCTGTGTGGCAAGACATTTCTATACCTAGTCCTACTAATCTTTAGAGATAAAAAAATATTTTTGGCTCAAAAGATCAGCTCGGATTGGGGGTACTTTAGAGATAAATTTAACTCAATTATTTAGTTCTTATAAATTTTAATAGGGGAGAATATCTCTGTATTTATCTTTAAATATCAATTTATTTTCATTTAAATATTATGAAAAATTGGTAATTTTTTTTATAATTTAACATTTTTAAATTTGTTAGTAATTATTTTTAAAAATATTTCCTTTAGGCATAAAAATATTTTTTATAGTTAAAATAATATTAATATTTATTAGTTTTTTCATTAATTATTATATTTTATTATACAATGTATTATTTAATCTTTTTATTAGTAAAAATTTTAATATATGTTCATCTAGTTTTTAAAATATCTTTAAAAATTTTAAAAATCATAGAAATAATAATTTAATGTTATTGTTATCTTTATTAATAGTTATTGTAGTATATATTAATAATATTGTAGTCTTTATTAATATTAAATTTTTTGTATTTATATATTTTTTAAATTATTTGTTTATAATAACCTATTTTTATAATTATACAAAGAGAATATGACCCTCAAGGATCGCTCATCAATAGACCAATGAATACGTATCTTTAATATACAAAATAAAATTAAAAATTAAAATAAATAATATAAATAAAAATTAAATCATTAAAAAATAGTGATGAAAATTATCCTTATCCCAAATAGTTAGGGTAAAATCCTTAGCTGACTGGATATATTTTGTGAAAAATATAATTTAAGGAATAATCACTTGCAATAAAATATAAAAAGTAAAAAAAATTCAGATTATTATTTAGCGATAGATTTAGTCTCAAATTAATTTGATAGGGATATACCATCGCTAAATTCTGTTCTTTATTTGTGTAGAAATCTATGAAAATATTAGCAACAAAATATTTTCAATCGAACATTTCCATTACTAATCCCTCACTAATATGTTGCAAAATTTAAATTTAATGTAAAATCAAAAATTATTTGATATTCCCTAGCTAATCCCTCGATAATTAGGTCGGGATTTTATCCCTAGCCAAATTTCCGAGCTAAATTGATATTTTCTTGTTGTGTATATAGTTATATAGATAGATAGACAAATACATTGATAGATAGATAGATAAAAATAGATATATAGATATATAGATTGATAGTTAGATAGATAGATCATATAGAGAGGCATAAATATAGATAGATTGATAGATAGATTGATAGATAGATTGATAGAAAGATTGATAGACAGATTGATAGACATATTGATTGTTGATAGATATATAGATAGATAGAAAGATATATAAACACATAGATAGACATATAGATATACAAATAGATAGAGAGATAGATAGATAGATAGACAAATTGAAAAATAGAAAGATAGAAGGATAGATAGACATATATATAGACAAATAGATAGGTAGATGGATAAATAGGTCAATAGTCAGAGAGACAGATAGACATATTGATAAATATATAGATAGATAGAGAAATAGATAAAAAGATAGATAGACATATAGATAGATAGATAGACGGATAGACAAAAAGTTAGACAAAAAGATAAATATATAGTTAGAAAGATATATAAATAGTGAGATAAACTAAAAGACAAATTAATATACAGATAGATAGACAGATAGATAGACTATTAGATAGAAATATAGACAAATAGATAAATAAATAGATAGATTGATAAATAGATAGTTATATCGATAGATAAATAGACAAATAGATAGAAAGATAGACAGACAAATAGATAGACAAATAGATAGATAGATAGATATATAGAAATATAGATATATAGATAGATAGAATGATAGATAGAATGACAAATAGATAGATAGATAGACAAATAGAAAGATTTGCTGATAGATAGATAGATATATATATATATAAATAGTGATAGATAGAGAGATAGAATGATAGAAAAATCAATAGATAGATTGTTAGATAGAAAAATAGATATGTAGATAGATTGTTAGATAGACAAATAAATAGAAAAATAGATATGTAGATATATTGTTAAGATAGAAAGATAAATTGATAGAAAGATTTATTGACAGATTGATAGAAATATAGATAGACAAATTGATAGATAGATAAGTAGATAGATAGATAGATATATAGACAGATAATTAGATAGATATATAGATAGATAGATTGATAGATTTTTTAAAAATTTTGATATATAGAATGATAGATAGATTGATAGACAGATTTATAAACAAATTAATAGACTAGTAGATAGATAGATATATCAACAGAAAGATAGAAAATTGATAGAAAGATAGATTCAAAGATAGATAGATAATGATATTAGATTGATGGAGATATATATAGATAGATAGATATACAGATAAATAGATAAAGAGATAAAGAGACAGAAAGACATATAGATACATAAATCGATAGAAGGATAGATAAATAGACAAATAGATAGATAAACAAATAGATAAACAGATCTCTTCTCCCTAGGGAACGATTCTGTAATTTTCGTGGAGGAAGAAGTAAATTGCAAGTGAATTTTTGAAAAAAATGGATTTCTTAGTTAATAAGAAATCATTTTCGGATTTTGTTAAGAGGAACGCGCCTCATTCGTCGTCCTCGGACACTCAAGAAAAAAAAATATCGAGGAACCCTCGATATTTTTTTCTGCCGAAGACCTTCGAATGCTCTCTGAACCTCACAAGCACACACTTGTGGGTAAATTCTCGCATGGTAGACCTCGTATTGATGATATCCGCTCCTTCTTTGAAACGTTGAAGCTCAAAGCTTTGATTAAAATCGGGCTCATAGATGATAGACACGTGCTGATACAACTACACTCTGAAGAGGATTTCCATCGTCTATGGTTGAAAGGCGTCTGGTATATCATGGGCTATCCCATGAGAACGTTCAGATGGACCTCTAAATTCACGACGAAGGAAGAATCCTCCTTGGCCCCGGTATGGCTGTTGTTTCCCATGCTTCCGATTCATTTATTTGATAAGTATGCTCTATACCGTATTGCTTGTTTGCTTGGCTCTCCTCTTCTTCTTGATGGTGCTACTGCAACACTCTCTAGACCGAGTGTTGCACGTGTTTGTGTTGAGCTGGACTTACAGAAACCATTACCCAATCGTATCTGGATTGGAAATATAGATGGAGGGGGATTTTGGCAACAAATCATTCCAGAATTCCTCCCTTCATTCTGCTCTTGCTGCAAAAAGATGGGTCATGGTGTAGAAGCATGTTTAGTGAACAAGAAAAGAATAGATGATAAGCTAAAACAAGAGGAAAGAGGAAAGGAAAGAAAAATGTCAGTAGGTAGAAAAGGAGATTTGATTTATCAAATAAAACCACAGAATTCATACACTGCTCAATTAGAAATCCAGAATGGTAAGGTAGAAGAACTAAAATTAATTGAATATAACAAACTGAATATAGAAGATGAAAGGGCAGAAATAGAAGAGAGGAAGAGGAGGGAGCTGATTAGAAAAATTTCAGAATTGAATAAAAGAACTAGAGTTCAAATGAAAAATAATTTTCAAAAAAATAAAAGCTGGGATGTCCTTGTTGAAGAGGACTCTGAGGAAGAATTTGAAATAAAAAGTTTGACCTCCCTCTATACGGATGTGGAGGAGAATGAACTAAAGCAAAGAACAACTAAAGATGATATAAATATAGATAATTCTAAAGCAAAACAAAAAATGGGAAATAAAGATTGGGCAATTGAGGAGTTAAAAATAATGGCTATCCAAGTAAATAAAGAATGGAAAGTGGAAAAAGGAGGAGAATTAAGCTCACTTAAAAAATCAAGGAAAATGAAAAAACACTTAAATAAAATATATGAGACCAAATACACTACTAGAGCGCAAGCTAAATCCATAAAGAATGTATAATTACATTTATTGGAATATAAGGGGAATTGCAAACTCCTCTTCAAGGAATAGATTGAAAAAACTAATATACATGCATAAAATTAATCTTGTTTTAATAGCTGAACCGATGGTGGATAAAACTCAAATAGAAGAATATAAAACTATCTTAGGTTTTAACCATGGTTACCCTAATAATAATGGTAAAATCTGGATATTTTGGAAAAATAATTTGGACATAAAAATATTAAAAGACACTAATCAATTAATAAACCTGAGTTTAACTCAAAATGTAAATGAAATAATAACGATAGTTTATGCCAAAAATAAAAAAGAGGAGAGAAAAGAATTATGGGAGGAAATTAGAAAAACTGCCCTAGAAAATAAACCTTGGATAATAGGTGGAGACTTCAATACGGTTAGAAATTTTAATGAAAAGAAGGGTGGTAGATTACCAAATAAGAGAGGAATGGCTCAATTTAATGACACAATAAATAATACTAATCTAATAGAAGCCAAATTTAATGGGTCATCTTTCACATGGTGCAATAACTGGAAAAAGAAGGGAACAATATGGGCTAGATTAGACAGGGTCTTATTTAACCTTAAATGGTTAGAACAGTTTGGCTCTACAGAGGTTAATCACTTAAATAGATCCTGCTCGGATCACAGTCCATTATTGATTTCTGTTAAAAAAATAATTTATACAAGAGGTTCTTTTAAATTTCAAAATTCTTGGTGTTTACACCATGATTTCTTGAATAAGATAAAGGACTCCTGGAATCTTGAAGTTTCAGGAAATCCGATTCAAATTTTAAATAATAAATTAAGTAGACTAAAGGTTGAATTAAAAAAGTGGAGTAATGAAACATTTGGAAATATAATTAAAAATATAAAAGTTGCAGAAGAATTAGTACTAAAAAGTGAATTAGAATTTGAAACAGATCAAAGTATAATCAATAGAAGAAATCTTAGCTAGGCACAAGCGGAATTAAAATTAAAACTGTTAATGGAAGAAGCTTTCTGGAAACAAAAAGTGAAAATTAAATGGTTGAAAGAAGGAGATAAAAACACAAAATTTTTTCAAAAAGTGGCTAAATTAAAATCTCAAAAACATAGAATTAGGGGAATAAAAAACAATGAAAATGTATGGCTTGAAAAAGACTTAGATATAGAAAATTATTTTACAAAGTTTTTTGAGAATCATTTATGTGGAATAAGAGAGCTAAAAGGCAACACACTTATACAAAACATTGAGAATAAAATTTCTTCAGATGATAATAATATGTTAACAAAATTCCCTGAAGAAGAAGAAATTAGAAATGCAATTTTTAGTATGAATAAAGACAGTGCAGCTGGCCCAGATGGTTGGAACAATTGCTTCTTTCAGGTTTGCTGGGAAATAATAAAAAAAGATTTAGAAAAAGCCATAAATAGTATATTCTGTGGAGCTGATATAGGTAAGAAATGGGGTAGTTTTCATTTAATTCTTATTCCGAAAGTGGAAAATCCACAGAAAGGAGAGGACTTTAGGCCAATTAGCCTTTGTAATTCAATATATAAAATTTTAACCAAAATTCTGCAAAATAGATTAGCATTGATATTACCTAAAATTATCTCTGAAGAACAAACTGGTTTTATGAAAAATAGATTGATTATGGATAATATCTGCTTGGCAAAAGAAATGTGCAGAGAAATAGGTACTAAAACAAGAGGTAATAATGTATTAATTAAGCTAGATCTTTCCAAAGCATTTGATAGAGTTGAATGGAGTATTCTTTGTTCAACGATGAGAAAAATGGGTTTCTCTGAGACATGGATAGATCTGATATACAGATGTATATCAAACACATGGGCTAGAATTATAACAAATGGGAAAGTAGGAAAGGAAATAAAGCCAGTTAGAGGTTTAAGACAAGGCGACCCGCTATCGCCATCACTATTTAATATTTATCTAGAACTCTTGATAGTTAATCTTAAAAATAAAATGTTAAATGGTCTTATAGGTACTTTTAGACAGCCTAAAAACACACCTCTGGTAAGTTGTTTAGCATATGCAGATGATGTAATGATATTCACTAATGGATGCAGTAAATCATTAAGAAATTTGATAGATTTATTAAAATGCATGGAGGAAGAAACAGGTCAAAAATTAAACAAAAGAAAATGTCAATATATGATATCTTATAGAGCCCCAACTGCATTATCACATAGAATTAAAAATATTACAGGTTTCTCTCACAAAAAAGGAGAAATGATTTATCTAGGTTGCCCGATATATGAAGGAAAGTTTAAGACAGAATATTTAGCGCTTCTAATAAATAAATTAAAAAAGAAAATTGCAGGATGGAAAGTAGAATATCTAAGTATGGGAGGTAGAATAACTCTTATAAAATATGTTTTAGAAAGTTTAATAATGCATAATATTATGATCACGCAGCCTTCAATCAAATTTATAAAAGAAATTGAAAAAGAATTAGCCAATTTTTTGTGGGGAAAAAAAGAGGGAAAACACAAACTTCATTGGAAAAAATGGAGAGATTTATGTTATCCTTTCCAAGAAGCTGGTTTAGGCTTTGTCAACATCATTGACTTAGCCAAAGCAGGGGCTAGCAAGAGATGGTGGAATTTAAAAGAAAATTAAAGTTTATGGTCAAAATTTATGAGGGCAAAGTACTGCATAAAGGATGACATTAATAAAATAAAAAATAAAAGTAGGAGTTCACAGGTTTGGAATCAAATGCTTAAACAAAGAGAGTTAGTGGAAAATTACTCTAAACAGACGAAAAAAGGATGGAGATGGACCTTATCTCCGGAGGGCACATTTTCGCTTAAAACAGTGAAAAATGTCTTAAGAAAAAAGAAAAAGGAACAAAAATTATTTAAATGGGCTTGGAATAATGACAATCCACAAAAAGTTAAAACTTTTATGTGGAAAGTTCTATCTAATATTATCACAATTGATAATAACTTAAAGCAGAAAGGTATTCAGCTAGTTTCTAGATGTGAATGTTGCTTAAATGAGATTGAAACACTAGATCATCTATTTTCAGAAGGGAAAGTAGCTGCAGAAATATGGAAAAGATTAGCATCAGAATTGCAGATAAAATATGAACATCTCCCTCTTAGTTGTAGGTTTAAAAAATGGTGTAATTCAAATGTTCCTAGCATGGCACAGAAATGGATTAAAAGCAATGTTCCACCAATAGTCATTTGGTGCATTTGGAAAGCTAGAAATAAAAGTAGATTCGAAGGGTATCATATGATGGTGGAAGATATCTGGAAAGAAATAAAAGAGGAAACAAGAAAAATTTCAGAGATATGCCCTATAAAAACACAAGGTTCAAAGATGGATAAGGATACCTTACAATTTTGGAACCTAAAAGAAAAACCACTAAAGTAGTTTAAAACTATTAGCATAAATTGGGAAAAACCTGCAAGAGGTGTGTTTACCTTAAATACAGATGGTAGTTTCGATAGAGATATGGGGGAAGCTGGAGGAGGGGGAGCAATTAGAAACTCAGAGGGGAAGTTAATCTTAGCTTTCACTAGAAGATTACAAGCATCGTCGGCTTTACACGCAGAGATATTAGCACTAAAAGAAGGAATAAGAATATGTAAAAACTTAGATATCAAGAATGTAGATATTCAAATTGATTCAAAAATAGTTGTAAATCTAATTAAAACACAATCAATTATGTGGAAATACGAAAATGAGATAGAAGAAATTCTGCATGACATAAATTCATTAGATTTTACTATAAAACACATCTTCAGAGAAGCTAACGCTTTGGCTGATGCATTATTTAAAGATGGTAGGAAGAGAGGAGATCACGAGTATAAAGAAAATAATTTACCAAAAAAGTATTTTGGTATTATAAAATTAGATAGCATGGATTTTCCTTATATTAGAAAAATTAAAAATAATAATAATTTTTAGTGACAAGGATTTTCTTGTGTTTATTCTGGTATTCTATGTATGATGTTGAAACAGATTAAAATTCATATCTTCATAGCCTCATCCTGGTCCTGAGGGATGTTGTTATGATGGTTGGGATACTTTGTAGTACAGCTTGGTAAGATTGCAGGTTTAGGTGGCTCAAAAAATACAGTAATATGGCAAGCTTTAGTAAGCAACGTTTCTGTTTTAAAAACAGATATGAACTTTCTGCAGGTTTAGGGATATTTTTTTGCTCATTAAAACAGAATTATATTTTCATGTACTGCAGGTTAATTATTAAAAAACAATAACACTGCAGGGGGCTCAAAATTACAGTACAGCTTCTGTTTACAGCTTTAAAAAAAAAAATAAAAAGTTCAGTAACATTGCAGGGCTAATTCGAAGGAGCAAGACGGGGTATTTAATAATAGACTAGATTATATATATGCATGTAGCTCTTTCTTGCAGGTAACCAAGTCATAAAGCTGGACCTAGTACCTGCTGTCTTTTAGTTTTCTTCTTATTATAGGTGTATGGAGTCTGTTTTTTTTTATCTGGAAGTCTGTGTTATTTGACTTAAGTAGATGCTGTTTTTATGAGGTCTGTGTTATTTTAGAAAAGCTGGAAGTCTGTAAATTTTTAGTAGAGATGTGCTAAGTATGTAATTCATGTAAAGAAGCTACAGTGGAGTAAAGGAAGTTCAAAGCCTAAAAAGCAAGGAAGGAGGCAGTCAAGCAGGGAATTCTTACAGCTTAAGGAGGGAGTCTGCTGCTGAAATTTTTAGTTTTTTCTGGCTGGAATTTTTGTAGGTTAAGCAGAAAAGTTAAGAGCTACTGATTATCAAGCACATCTGGCGGAATTATTTATTGCAAAGCAGAATTTAAAAGATGCAATGCTGATTTTTAAGGCGGGATACTCAAAAAAAAAGTGATAGCATTCCAGCACCTTTCAAAGAGTAACATCACAAGAAGAATTCCAAATCAAAGGTCTCATCTTACAAGACGTGGAAGAGACATGGATTCTTGAAAAAGTCTGCACTTATATTTACTATACGAATAAAGATTCAGCCATGGTTTCATTAGAAAGAATTAACGTCTCAAAACTTAAAGGGAGATACCTCAAAAACATTTCCATTTAAGTCTATACACTTAGTTTGATCTAAATAGTTCTTCTTAAATATAGGGTGTAATAGGGATAAGGGTAGATGTTAGTTTGTAAAAATGGTATTCCTCCGCCAAAAGAGAGGGTTATAACTAATAAATAACACTTAGTTAAAAAAAATAGATAAACAGATAGATAGATAAACAGATAGATAGATAAATAGATAGATAGATATATTAATAGATAGATAGGTAGACAGATAGATTAACAGATAGATATGTAGATAGGTTGAAAGACAAATAGATATATAGATTAATAGATAGATTGATACATAGATTGATAGTTAGATTTATAGAAAGATTATTGGAAATATTGATAGATAGATAGTCAGATAGATAGATAGAAAGATAGATAAATAGATAAATAGATAGACATATAGATAAATAGATAGATAGACAAATAGATAGATATACAGAAAGATAGACAAATAGATAGACATATAGATATATAAATAGATACAGAGAAAGAGAGAAAACTAGATAGTTATATATATAGGTAGATAAATAAAAAGAAATAAAGATAGACATATAGATTAATATATTGATAGACAGATCGATAGGTAGATAGATAGATAGACAGGAAGACAGATTGAAAGATAGATAGATATAAAGATAGATAGACAAATAGATAGATATATAGATAGAAATATAGAGAAATACATATACAGATTGACAGACAAATAACAAACAAACAGATAGATAGATAGATAGATAGATAGAAGTGATAGATAGATAGATAGATAGAAGTGATAGATAGATAGATAGATTGATTGATTGATTGATTGAGAGATAAATAGATAGAAAGATAGAATGATCGATTGATTGATTGACAGACAAATAGATAGATATACAAATTGATTGATTGATAGATATATATAAAGACTAACAGATTGATAGATAGAATGATAGATATCTATACTGATAGATAGTCAGATAAATAAAAAAATAAATATATGGATAGATTGATTGATTATTAATAGATTAATAGATAAATTAATAGAGAGTTTGATAGATAGATAGATAAGTAGACATCGAAATAAAAAGATAGATAGAAAGAAAGATTTATTGATTGGTAGACAGATTGATTGATTGATAGATTGATATATTAATAAAGAGTTTGATAGATAGATTGATATAAAGATTTATAGATAGATTGATAGAAAGATAAAATGAAAGATAGATAAAGGAAAAGATAGACAAATAGAAAAACATATAAATAGATAGATAGATGGATGGATAGATAGATATAAATATAGATAAATAGATAGATAGTTAGATAGATTATTAGACAAAAAGATAAATATAACGATAGATAGATAGATAAATAGATAGATATATAGATTGATTAATTGATAGTAATTTTTATTTATTGTTGACTATTAGATAAATAGATTGATAGATAGAGAACTAGATAGACAGATAGATAGACGGATAGATAGACAGATAGATAGAAAATAGATAGATAAATAGATAGATATAAATAGATAGATTGATTGATAGACAGATAGATATATATATATAGTTAGATATATAATTTGATAGACAGATTGACAAAGAGATTAAAAGAAAGATAGATATACAAATATATTATTAGATATATAGATAGAAAGATAAATAGATAGATAGATAATTAAATAGATAGATTGATTAATAGATAGATAGATAGATAGACATATAGATAAACAAATAGATAGATAAACACACAAATAGATAGATATATATATTGATAAAAAGATAGATAGATAGATATACAGATAGAAATTTTGATTGATAGATTAATAGTTAGATTGATTTAATGATTAAAAAACAGATAGATAGATGGATTGCTAGATAGATTTATAGATAGATTGAAAAACAAAGAGATAGAAAGATAGATAAAAAGATATATAGACAGTGTTATACACATTTTTAGACAAATAGATAAAGATATATATAGATATATAGATAGAAGAATAAAGAGATAGATAGATAGACACATAGATAGATAGATAGATACAAAGATAGTTAAATAGTCAGATTAATAGACTGATAGATAGATAAATATATACATAGATAATAAGATAGATAGATATATAGACAAAAAGATTGATAGATAAATAAATAAATATATAGATAAAAATAGAGATAGATAGTTAGATAGAAAGATATGTAGATAGATAGATAGATAAACAAATAGATAGACAAATAGAGATGATATATAGATAGAAAGATAGATACATAGATAGATTGATAGACAAATTTATAGACAAATAGTTAGAAAGATAGATAGATAGATGGATAAATAGAGAGATAGATAGATAGATGTACATATAGATATAAAAAAATATCGATAGATAGAAAGACACATAGATAGATAGATGTTTCTATAATCCTATCTACATTTATACCAATCTATCTACCTATCTTTCTATCTATCTATTTATCTATCTGTCTATATATCTTTCTTTCTATTGAGATGTTTATCTATATAGTTGTATAAAACTCTACCTATTTATTTTTATATCTATCTAATTATATATATGTCTATCTATCTAGTTGTTTATCTAATATGTATATATATATATTTTTATCTATCTGCCTATTTGTAGGGTAATCTACTTGTCTATCTATTTATATATCAATTTATCTATCGATCGATCTATCTAGATATCTATATATCTTTCTATCTAACTTTATATCTATCTATATATCTATCTATATATCTATCTATATCTACTATCTATCTATCTATCTTTCTTTCTTTATTTTTTTCTTTCTTTATTTCTATTTATATATCTATCTATCTATCTACATATATATCTATTTTACGTATCAATTTGTATATCTAGATATTTATCTATCTATTTAACTATTTATCTGTCTATCTATCTGTCTATCTATTTATGTATCTGTCTATCTATCTATCTACTATATATATATATATATATATATATATATATATATATATATATATATATCTATGTATATTTCTATATATCTATTTATATATATAGCTATCTTTCTATCTATTTCTTTATATCTATATACATATCTTTCTATCTATTAATCTAGCTATTTATCAATCTGTCTATGTGTCTTTCTGTCTATATATCTATATGGTTGTCTATTTATTTGTCTTTCTTTATATATATCTATCTTTCTATTTTTCTATTTGTATGTCTATCTATATATTTATGTCTACATATATATATATATATATATATATATATATATATATATATATATATATATTTCTATCTATCTATCTATCTATCAATCTCTCTATCTAAATATCATTCTATCAATCTATCTAGTTATTTATATATTTATTTATTTATCTATCTTGCTATCTATCTATCTATCTATCTATCTACCTATATATCTAAAAACCTATCAACATTTCTACCTATCTTTATATCTATTTATCTATCTATATTTCTATCTATCTACCTATATGTTTATCTATGTAGGTGTATAAATCTGTACCTATCTATCTATCTAACTATTTGTCTGTCTCATTGAATATATGTCTATCTATATTGTTATCTATCTAATATGTATATATATATTTTTATCTAGCTGTCTATTTCTAGGTATATCTACTTCTCTATCTATTTATATATCTATATATCTATCTATCGATCTATCTATATATCTATATTTCTATCAATCTAACTATATATATATATATATCTATCTGTCTGTCTATCTATCTAATATGTTATTATCTATCTGTCTATCTATTTATCTATCTACTATATATGTGTGTGTATATATATATATATACATATATTTATCTATGTTTTATTATATATATCTATCTAACATATATCTATCTTTCTAGCTATATCTATCTATCTACCTATCTCCCTATCTATCAATCTATCTATTTGTCTATCTGTCAATGTGTCTATCTATCTATCTATCTATCTATATGTTTGTCTATTTATTTCTCTTTCTTTATATATATATCTATCTTTTTGTATGTATATCTATCTATCTATATATATTTCTACCTATATATATATATATCACTCCCTATCTATCTCTCTATCTAAATATCTTTCTAACAATCTATCTATTTATAAATCTATCTATTTATTTATCTTTATGTGCTATCTATCTTCTTATCTATTTATTTATCTATCTACCTATATATCTATAAAGCTATCTACATTTCTACCTACCTACCTTTCTATCTATCTATTCATTTATCTGTATATCTATCTATCTATATGTTTATCAATATTGTAGTATAACTTTTTACCTATCTATCTGTATATTTATCTATCTATCTATTTGTCTTTATGTCTATCTATCTAGTTGTTTATCTAATATGTATACAAATATATTTCTATCTATCTACCTATTTGTAGGTCTATCTACTTGTCTATCTATTTATATATCTATATATCAATCTATCTAACTATATAACTATCAATCTATCTAATATATAGTTATCTATCTATATTTCTTTCTTTCTTTCTATATATCTATCTAATTATCTATTTATCTATCTGTTTGCCTGTCTGTCTATCTATCTATCTATCTAACTATCTATCAATCTATCAATCTATCAATTTATATATCTATATATCAATCAATCTATATCTCTATCTATCTATCTATCTATCATTCTATCAATCAATCAATCAATCAATGTATTTTTATCTATCTATATCTCTATCTATCTATCTATCTTTCTTTCTTTCTATCTATATATCTATCTGTCTATATATCTATATCTTTATATGACTTTTTATCTAGTTGTATATATATATATATATATATCTAATTATGTATCTTTCTTTCTATCTAATTATGGTCTTGTTTATCTATCTATCTGTCTATATATATATATATATATATTTCTTTTTGTTTCTATCTTTTATTCTATCTATATTTCTATATATCTATCTATTTATCTATTTATATATCTATCTATCTTTCATTCTTTCTTTGGATCTATTTATCTATCTATCTATATATATGACTATTTATATATTTATCTATCTATATATCTATCTACCTACCTATCTATCAATCTATCAATTTGTGCATTTGTCTATCTTACTATGTTTCTATATATCTATTTGTCTATCTTTCTATCTATCTATCTAACTATGTATCTATTTATATATTCGTCTATCATTATAACTATTTATTTGTCTTTCTATCTAACTATCTATCTATCTATGTTTCTATTTGTTTATGTCTATCTATCTATCTATCTAGCTATATATCATTCTATCTTTCTTTATATATATATATATATATATATCTGTCTGTCTATTTGTCTATCTTTCTATTTATATCTTTGTTTCTAAATCGATCTATCTACCTTACTATTTATCTTTCTATCTCTTTAACTAACTATCTATCTGTCTATCAATCTATTTGTCTTTATATCTGTGTCTATCTATCTATCTATCTATCTATCTATTTTTCTATCTATCTTTTTATTTATCTTTCTATCTATATATATTTATCTGTATGTTTTTCTATCTATTTACGTATCTTTTTATGTATAAGTAGTTATACATAAATATAAATAATGTCATAAAAAAATTTTTTGCTTTAATTTTATATTAATACATAAATGTATATATATTTACAAATCTAGTTATATATAATAATATAGACATTTTTTTAGTTATACAAATATTTATATATAGTTATACATATATAGTTTAAATTAATGTTGTATGTTGTATACATGTAATTATAAATATTGTTACATGTGGTTATACATTTAGTAACACATATAATTAAACATATATTTATACATGTATGTTTATATATTTGTTAATTTAATTTTATATATTTATACATATAGTAATATATAGGTATAGTTAACTAAAATACATTTTTTATATACTACTATTTACAAATATATATTAAATATAAGTCAATCTATTTATTAATCTTTTGGTCTATCTATTAATCTGCCAGTGTGTCTATCTATTTATCTATCTAGCTATCTATCTATCTATCTGCCAATCTATCAATAAGTCAATCTATCAATCTGTCTATCTTTTTATCTATCTAATTGTATACATATCTACTTATATATGTGTATATGTGTATATCTAACTATGTGTATATCTATCTTTCTAACTATATTTATATCTATATATCTTTCTATCCGCCTATCTAACAACTATATATCTATGTATCAACCTATCTATTTTTCAATCTTTTAATATGTTAATCTATCAATTTTACTATCTCTCTATATGTATATATATTTATTCGTGTATCTTTTTGCCTATCTATCTCTTTGTCTATCTATTTATCTAAAAATATACCAATCTGTCAATATATCTATCAATCTATTTGTCTATATATTTATGAGTCTATTTGTCTATGTGTCTATCAATGTATCTATATATCTATCTATCTTTCAATCTGTCTATGTGTCAATATTTATATCTATCTATCTAGCCGACTCTCTATTTAATTGTCTATCTATTTATCTATCTAATTTTCTATCTATCTATCTATCTATATGTCTATCTATCTAACTATCTGTCTATCATTCTATCTATCTATCTATCTATCTATCTATCTATCTATCTATCTATCTATCTATCTGTCTGTCTATCTGCCTATCTATCTATCTATCTGCCTATCTATCTATCTATCTATCTATCTATGCATCTCTCTATCAATTTATCTATCTTTCTGCCTATCATTCTATCTATCTATATATTTATTTAAATATTTTTATATCAATCTTTATGTCTATCTATATATTTATTTAAATATTTTTATATCAATCTTTATGTCTAATGATATATCTATATGTCAAATATATATCTGTTTATCTATTTATCTATCTGTTTGTATATCTTCCGTCAGCATATCTATCTATCTATCTAAATATCTATTTGTCTATCTATCTATCTGTATATATGGCTATCAAAATATCTGTCTATCTATTTATCTACCTTATATCTATCTATCTATCTATTTGTGAATTTGTCTATATGTCTATTTATCTATATATCTATCTATCTATCTATTTTTCTATCTATCTATCTATTTTTCTATCTATCTATCTATCTATCTTTAAATCAATCTATCTATTTGTATATATATAATACATATTTAGCTATCTATCTATCTATGTTTTTATCTGTCTATCTATCATCTATCTATCTATCTATCTATTTGTCTATCTATCTATCATTTTATTTGTGTATCTATCTATGTTTACTTTGATCTAACTATCAATTTGTTTATTTATTATTTTTTCTATCTATCCATTTATCAATCAACCAATCAATATATCTATCTATCTGTCTTTTGATCTATCTCTTAATCTGCCAGCGTGTCTATCTATTTATCTATCAATCAATTTATCTATCTATCTGCCAATCTATCAATAAGTCAATGAGTCAATCTGTCTATCTTTTTTTCTATCTATATGTATAAATATCTACTTATATATGTGTCTATGTGTATATCTATCTTTCTAACAATATTTATATCTATATATCTTTCTATCTGCCTATCTACCAACTATATATCTATTTATCTGTCTATCTATCTACCTATGTATCGACCTGTCTATTTGTCAATCTTTTAATATGTTAATCTATCAATCTTACTCTCTCTCTATATGTATATTTATTTATTCATGTATATATTTGGCTATCTATCTCTTTGTCGATCTATTTATCTAAAAATATATCAATCTGTCAATCTATCTACCAATCTATTTGTCTATATATTCATGTCTATTTGTCTGTGTCTATCTATGTATCTATATATCTATCTATCTTTCAATCTGTTTATATGTCAATATTTCTATCTATCTATCTAGCCGACTCTCTATTTATTTGTCTATCTATTTATCTATCTAATTGTCTATCTATCTATCTGTCTATCTATCTATATTTCTATCTATCTATCTATATATCTATCTATCTGTTTATATGTTTATCTATCTATCTATCTATCTAACTTTCTATCTATGAGTATATATATTTCTGTCTAACTTTCTTTTTGTCTATTTGTCTAACTATCAATTTTTCAATCAATCTATCTATCTATCTATATATCTCTCTTTATTTCTATCTATCTTTCTATCTTACTATCAATTTGTCTCACTATCTACATATCTATTTGTCTATCTATCTATGTGTTTATTTGTCTATCTATCTATCTATCTATTTGTCTATCTACATGTCTATCTATTTATCTGTTTATCTATCTATCTGTTTATCTATCTATCTTTATATCTATTTATCTATCATTCTATATACCTATCTACATATCTATTTTGCTATCTTTCTATTTATCTATGTGTTTATTATTTGTGCATCTATCTATCTATCTATTTTTTTTTCTATACATCTATCTATCTATATATCTATCTATCTGCTTATCTATCTATCTATCTATTTTTCTATGTATATGTCAATCTATATCTCTACTTGTCTTCATTTATACCTATGTATCTATCTATCTTACCATCTATCAGTCAATCTATCAATATGTCTATCTGTCTATTTGTCTATCTATTTATTCATTTTTCTATCTATTTTTGGCATGTCTATCTATTTGTCTATTTGTCTATCTATCTACTTTTTTATCTATCTATCTGGAAACCTATAAATCTATAAAACTATCAGTATGTTTATCTATATTTCTATCTATTTTTCTATTTGTTATCAATCTCTTCATCTATCTATCTTTCTATTTATGTTTCTATATTACTATCTATCTATCTTTCAATTTATCTATCTATCTAACTATATATCTGTCTATATGTCTATTAGTCTATCTTTCTATCTATCTTTCTATCTTCATGTCTATCTGTCTATCTATTTCTCTAACTTTTTAACTATTGATCTAACTATCTTACTACCTATATACTTATCTATTTGTCTATTTGTCTATCTGTATATGTGTTTATCTATCTATCTGTCTATCTATATATCTATCTATTGGTTTATGTGTATATCTATTTATCTATATTTCTATATATCTATCTATCTATCTAGTTATTTATTTATATATCTGTCTATTTATTTATCTATCGATGTGTCAATCTTCCTATCCATTTGTATTTTAATCTTTCTATCTATCTATTTATCAGCCAATTAGTCTATTAGTCTATCTTTATATTTGTCTATCTTTCTATCTGTAAATCTATCTATCTATAAATTTATATATCTGTAAATCTATCATTCAATCTATCAATCTATAAATATACGAATCTATCACTCTATCAATCTATCAATCTGTCAATCTATTTATCTATCAATTTTTCTATATATCTACCTATATATGTGTCTATCTATTTTTTAAAACTATGTGTGCATCTATCTATCTATATATCTCTCTATCTAAATTTATATCTCACTATCTAGCTTTCTATCTTTTTTTCTATTTATCTGTCTATCTATTTACATATCTATCTGGCAATCTAATAATATGTAAATATATAAATCTTTCTATCTTTCTATATGTCTATTTGTTTATCTATCTATCTATTTATATTTCTATCTATTGATATATTTGTTTATCTATCTATCTATGTTTTTGTCTATCATTCTATTAGTCTATCTGTCTATCTATCACTCAATCAATCAATCGATCAATCTATCTATTTATCTATCTATCTATCTATCTCTCTATATGTCTTTATGTCTATATAACTATCTATGTTTCTACCTATCTATTTATATATTTATCTATCTTTCTATTTTCCTATGTGTCTATGTTTCTATCTATCTATCAAGTTGTCTATCCATCTTTTTATCTTTCTATCTATATATCGATAAATCAATCTATCTATCAATCTATCTGTCTATCTCTCTATCTTTTTATTTGTCTACATGTCTATATATCAATCTATAAATATGTCAATCTATCAATATGTCAATCTCTCAATCTACCTATCTATCTTTCTTTCTGTCTATCTATTTATCTATCTATCTCTATATATATTTATCAGTCTAAATCCCTATCTGTGTATTTATCTATCTATTTATTTGTCAATATGCCAATATGTCTATTTATTTATATGTCTATCTATCTTTATGTAAATCTTTCTATCTTTCTATCTATTATACTTTTTATTTAATTTTCTATCTATCTATATATCAATCTATATACTACAAGAAAAATCCGATATAGCTAGGGACAATTCCTTAGCTAAATGGGCATTTTCATCACTAAATGGGATATAGCGATTGATTAATGATGGATTAATGATTGATTGGTTCCTTATCTAAAGTGCTAGTTGCTAAAATTTAGTGAGTGAAATTGTCCCTAGCTAAAAATTTGGCGACGGAAAAATCACTAATTAAAAAAATAATTTTCCTAGCTAAATTAGCAAGCTAATTGAGATTTTTCGTCGCTAAACGGATATAACGACGGAAGCTTTTCCAAGATAAAGTGCTCAACGCTAAATATTAGCGATGGAAATTATTCATAGCTAAATAAATTTAGCGACCAAAAAATTTCTTTCTAGAATAATTTCTACCGTTGCCACTGCTGCCGCTGTTGCCACTGTTGCCGCTGCTGCTGCTACTGTCGCTATTGCCGCTGCTGCTACTACTGCCATTGCTGTTGTAGCTTCCGTAGCCACAGCTACCCCTGCTACGGCCACTGTGCTGTTGCCCCTGCTGCCGCTACTGTGCTGCTGCCGTCGCTGCCACCATATTCGTCACTGCCACCATTGCAGCCATAGCCTTCACTACCACCATTGCAGCCATAGCCGTCGCTGCCACTGCTGCTGCTACTACCACTACTGCTGCCTCTATTACTGCTGATAATAAATGTATGGTGGGCAATGATGCTCGACTGATGAATTTGAGATTGAGCGAGTTTTTGATGAGGCGGTGAGCTGCTTCTCCCAAAATAGGAACCAATATTCCTCCTCGACCAGAATTACACGACATTACATGAGCATCATCGTTATCATTATTCTAAAACCTAGTACAATTAGAACCAATCATTACAGAATCTAGAGCAAAAAAACATATTTATTTATACGTTCGCTTTGTACCATGTGATAATTGCATATCAATACAATTACTAAGATTTAAAGACCAACCTCTATCTACATGGCTGGCCTAGACCAGAAATATCTTTCCAAAGCTTTAAGAAAAGTCTAATATCCATTACTTTTATTGCCTACATCTGTGGGCAATGCACGATGATGTTCGGACCAGCCCGAACAATTATATATTCAAAAGTATGTCTGTGTGTAAATAGGTGTGTATGTCTAATAATATATACATGTCTACAAATAAATATTTGCACCTACTTATGTATATATCGATATAAATGTACGTATATACTATAGTATAAAGTACTTATATACTGAGTATATATGTATATACTCAGTATATACGTAGATATATACTTAATATATATTTACATTTATATCAAGTATATATGTATGTATATACTATAGTATTATATGTTTGTATATATAATCACATAGCATTAGATGATACACACACTTGTACTTTAATGCAAATACACATACCATCAAAGACAACTGAAGAAAATAATACAAGATTTAAAAAACACGCATATAGGTCTCTCAGGCATGGTCAGCATTTCTCGTTCTTTTTCTTATGGTACTCCACCTAGATAAAGAACATTGTTACATCTGCACATGGAGCATAACATACTACATTTACAAACCAATAACCGATAACATGCAGTCGTAGATTTGAACTACGTTGACACATATCTGCAAAAAAATAAGAATGTAAAGAACTAACATGTGTTTGCGTGGAATTAATTATTTGGCTCATCTCATAGCTTTAGAAGCTAAAGTGTTGTTCACAGCAACATAGAGGTCCACCTAAGGCTTTTACATACCTATAATAGGCTAAAACTCTACCCAAAAAATTTTGCGACACAAACATATTCCCAGATATATAAAAACATTTATTATAGAAATGAACAAACACAAATTAAAGTTAATTGTCATACAGCTTAACATAAATCTAAAAGATGTCTAGTAATGATGTTTAAAGATAAAGAGAGTGTAAAAATAAAATATTTTAGGAATAATAAAGATAATATATACAAGGCCTCATTTTGATAAAGCTGAAATTGGTAAATATGGGACCCATGCATTGTAATTACATAAAAAAAAATTTCTTCAGTAAAAGCCTATCAAATATTACATCTTTTGTCATACATAAGTTCATATATGAGCCTGAGCCCCAAGGCCCAGATTAGTTAAGAGTACGACCCTTATTTTTATTATACCATATATGAGCCTGACCAATGGACACTCTCATGCTATGTGCTTACATATTTTTGATATTATTATATCTTTTGCCATTTAATTTCAAGTTAGTGCAACAAATTAGTATTATCCCATATATAATTATATGTTAGGATACATATAGTAAATGTAGTTATAAATAGTTAAATATAGTTAAACATATAGTTATATGTAGATATATATATACAAGTAATTATAAGTAGATATACATAAATGTATACAAAGTTATAAACAATTATATAGATTTACATATATGTTTAAATAATTAAAAATAAAGTTATATTTATTTATATAGAATTTTTTATAGTTATACAAATATTTATATATAGTTATACACATATAGTTAAACATTATGTTGTATGTTTTTATACATATTATTTTAAATATAGTTACTGGTGATCATACATATAGTTATACAGATAGTTAAACTTATATTTATACATGTATGTATATATATTTTATCATATAATTTCATATATTTATACATATAGTTATGTATAGGTATGGATATACTAAAATACATTTGTTATACTAATATATAAAAATGTAAATTAAATATATGTTGTTAATTATATTTTTAAATATTGTAATGTATAATGTTTTTATAGTTATACATATAGTAAGATATAATTATTTATAGTTATATGTTATTATACGTATAATATATAAAGTTATAAAAAATTATATATCATTAAACATTTAGTTATATACATACATACATACATACATACATACATACATACATACGTGTGTTTGTGTGTGTGTGTGTGTGTGTGTGTGTGTGTGTGTGTGTGTGTGTGTGTGTATATTCATACGAGTAGTTATATTTAGTTATACATAAATATATACAATGTTATAAACAAATATATAGATTTATATATATGTATACATATATGTATATATTGTTACAAATATTGTTATATTTAATTATATAAAGTTTTATTTAGTTTTACAAATATTTATATATAGTTATACACATATAATTAAACATATTGTTATATGTTGTTAAACTTGTAATTATAAATATAGTTACATGTGGTTATGCATATAGTTACACATATAGTTATACTTATATCTATACATGTAGGTATATATATTTATTTATATAATTTTATATATTTATACATATAGTTATGTATAGGAATAGATAAAGTAAAATATATTTTTATATACTAATATATACAAATGTATATTAAATATAAGTTGTAAATTATATATTTAAATATAGTTATGCATAAAGATTTTTATAGTTATACATATAATAAGATACAATTATTTATAGTTATATTTTATTATACATATAGTACATATAGCTATAAATATTTTTATATAGTTAAACATATAGTTATATATAACTATATTCATACAAATAGTTATACATAAATATATAAAGTTATAAATAAATATATCGATTTACATATATGCATACATAGTTACAAATATACTTATATTTAATTATATAGAGTGTTATATAGTTATACAAATATTTATATATAGGTATACAAATATTTATATATAGTTAAACACATAGTTAAGCATAATGTTGTATGTATGTAATTATAAATATAGTTACATGTGGATATACATTTAGTTAAACATATAGTTATACATATATTTAAACATGTTGGTATATATATATTTTTATATAATTTTATATATGTATATATATAGTTATCTATAGGTATATATATGATAAAATACATTTTTATATACTAATATATAAAAATGTATTTTAAATATATGGTGTTAATTATATTTTTAAATATAGTTATGTATAATATTTTATAGTTATGCATATAGTCAAAGATAATTATTTATAGTTATATGTTTTTATACCTTTGGGATCCAATGGCAGAACGAAACAAAACCGAAAAAAATGTTCAGCTAACAACAAATCAGAACAAAGTAAATGTGGTCATGTATTTTAGGCATGTAATATATAAATATAAATACAATTTGAAACCCCCTAGAAATAGATGATGACATCAACATAACTTAACAAAACTCAAGCAAAAATAGGCAAAGATTAGATCCACATCTAGATATGTCAACAAAGTTTGCCTCATTCTACTAAATTTGTTTATGACTTGCTGACAATGTAGTTGGAAAGCCAATCAAGACCCTCGTAGAGCCCCTCGCCAAAGGTAGCACAGGTACATTAAATGTGCCAATGGTGTTGGAGAAGAGAGTGAAGTACTAGCTTGTCAGAAATTTCATTTGCTTTTATCGCATTGGGAAGATCTTGCTTATTGGCAAAAACCAAAAAAACTGCATCTCAAAGCTTTTCTTCATTTAGCATCCTATGCAACTCATCTCTAGCTTCAACAACTTGATCTCGGTCATTGCTGTCAACCACAAATACGAGACATTAGGTATTTTGGAAGTAACTCCTTTGAGTAAGGGCGTTTCTTGTCTTGACCCCCAACATCCTACATAGTGAAATTGATGTTTTTGTATTCAACAGTCTCTACATTAAAGACAATAGTAGGAATTGTGGTCACAATTTCACCGAGCTTCAACTTATACAGAATGGTTGTCTTACCGCCAGCATCAAGACCTAGCATCAAAATCCTCATCTCATTGTTGGCAAACAACCTACAGTTGAGCAGCTTTGTGAACATCAACCCCATTTCTTCCACTAAATCTTAATCCCTTTGTCGTATGGCAGTAAAGAGATCTTATGAGAGAAAGAAACAGAATCAATTAACCTTAAGAGATGGTCACCAGTGAGGGAGGTCAACCTATATATTTTCTTATACCTATAGTATATATAATTAAAAATAGAGTTATATATAGTTAAACATATAATTATATATAGATATATTCATACAAGTAGTTATAAGTAGTTATACATAAATATATACAAAGTTATAAATAAATATATAGATTTAAATATATGAATACATATATGTATACATAGATTCAAATATAGTTATATTTAATTATATAAAGTATTACATAGTTATACAAATATTTATATATAGTTATACACATATAGTTATAAATATGTATGTAGTTAAAGATATAGTTATATATAACATTTTATAGTTATACATATAGTAAAATACAATTATATATAGTTATATATTATTATTCATATGATATATTTTGTTAAAGATATAGTTATATAGAATTACACATATAGTTATAAAATATTATATAGTTAAAAAATAGTTATATATAGTTATGGATATAGTTATAAAAATAGTTTACATTGTTACAAATATAGGTAAATATAATTATGAAGAGTTTTATATAGTTTACAAATATTTATAAATAGTTATCATATACTATGATAACAACACATTCTCAAATGCCCAGATGAATTAGACAACTATAGAGAAAGAACTTGTATCAACAATCTTTTCTTTTGGCAAGTTAATATCATATTTAGTGAGAACCAAAGTCATAGTATATACTAATTATTCTATAATCAAATAGCTCATAGAATAGAAAGATATTAGGCCTAGATTGATTTAAAGGATTTTACTTTTACAATTGTTAGAACTAAATATATGAGATAAGAAATGTACATATAATCAAAATTAAAAATAGCTTATCAAGACTAGAAAAAAAAGATAGAAGAGTTGTTTTAGAAGATATTAGATAGATTTTTTTATATGAACAAATTATAGTATTGAATGAAAATGTAACTTCATGGTATGTAGTATTGAAAGAACCTTATCATTACAAGTAGTACTTTGATCAAATTTTGAGGCAAAGTGTTATAGATGGGAGATTAGTAGTATCTTGCAATAATATAACTTTTTGCTCTTGCTCTCATGAATTTGTGGAACATGTTAATATTTATGTGCTCAAGTATTTTTCTTCTCAAAATTAATGTTGATATTTACAAATAAATGCATAAATATATATGTGCATATACACTGCACTACAGATACACACATTTATACCTCCATATACATTACTATACATTATATATCATCATACACATTTTTGTAATTTTGTATATTTTTACACATGTATCTACATTTTCAAAGTTGTGTGTATATACTTGTATGTATGGATATACTACTGTACACCCACACAAACACACACATATACCTATATTTAAAGTTACACATGAAACTATTATATATATATATGGTTGTGTGTGTGTTTGTGTGTGTGTGTGTTTAAATGTATTTAAAATTTTTTCATTTTGAAAATTTAATTAAATAAAATATTATATATTGTACACAATTTATATAATATTGTAAATTCTTTATATTCAAAACAAAAATTTGTGTGTGCGTGTGTAAGCAGGTGTGTATGTGTATGTGTGTGTGTATGATATATATTAATGCGTAAAATAAAATTATAAATTAAATATATGAGCTTCTATTTTATTCAAAAAGTTGTTTTTTAAATATTTATATTAAAATAACTATCATTATACTCATATAAATAAATGAAGGTGACATATTTGTGATTTATTATATTTTTACAATTATGTTAAAAATGAAAATATAGTTCATAAATAGATAATAAAATTTTTTTTTCTATATAAATCTTTTATTAAAATATTAACGTCTATGATAAATTTTATTTTGTAAAAAAATTTTATTTTTAAAGTTTTGTCTTTGTAAATTGAAACTACGCATATATATTTTAGAAATTTTTTATAATATTTATTACACAAATATATTATTATTTGTTTTGAAATTTACAACATGAATTTTAACATATGAACATTTTATTTTAAATCAATTTTAGTTCAATGATATTTAGTGAAACAAAAATACAAACCCTAAACATATTAAATCATAATGATTTATAAAAACATATAAAAATACAATAAAAATACATTTAAGGTTGACAAATTTAAATTTAAGTTCCTAAAATATATGGGAAAATAATAAAGATTTATTCAATGTCCAAAAAAACATATAAGAATGAGATGAATGATATGAATGGATATTAAGTTTCTGAAGAATGTAGTTATAAATGTTGTAGATGTAGTTATATATAGTTTTTCATGTAATTATATATATTTAGACATATGACTATGTATTTGTATTGACGTAGATAATACATTTATATATAGTAATATGTTGATGTACATATTGTTAAATACATTTATATATAGTTATATATATATGTGTGTGTATATTAAATATGTTATATATCTATCAATTTATATATCTATATATCTATATATCTATATATCTATATATCTGAATATCTATCTAACTGTCTATCTATCTATCTATTTGTCGATCTGCCAATTTATGTATCTTTCAATCTATCTTTATTTGTATCTGTCTATCTGTATATTTTTCTATATATATATATATATCTGTCTTCCTAATTATCTATATTTGTGTGTAACTATATATCTATTTATCTATCTATCTATTTGTATATCTATCTATCTTGCTTTCTCTTAATCTCTCTATATATTAATTTATATATCTATTTATCTCTCTATCTATTAATTTGTCTATATGTTTATCTATCTATCTTTTTGTCTATCTATATATCTATCTATATTTCTATCTAACGATCTCTCTTTATCTACCTACCTACCTACCTACCTATTTATCTATCTAAATGTCAGTTTGTCATTCAATCTATCTATCTACCTAATTGTCTATCTTTTGATCTATCTATTTATCTATTTTTCAATCAATCTATTAGTGTATCTGTGTATTTGTCAATATGGATATCTATTTATATGTATATTTATCTATCTATCTATTTGTCTACAAATCAATCTATATATCTATCTATGTATCTAAAGTCTACTTGTATATCTATCAATAGTTTATCTATCAATCAATCTATATATATATATATATATATATATATATCTATCTATCTATCTATCTATATGTCTTTCTGTCTATCTGCATATTTATCAATATGTCCAACTTTCCATCTTTTAATCTCACTATCTTATGATTTATCTAACTATCTATCTATCTATTCATCTATATGTCAATCAATCTATCTATCTATCTATTTTTTTATATGTATATCTATCAATATGTATATTTTTATATCTGTCGAACCCTCTATCTGTATATTTGTTATCTCTCTATCTCTCTATCTATCTAACTATTAATATATATATACATCTATCTAACTATATATCTGTCTATTTGTCTAATTATCTATATGTTAGTCTATGTATCTATCAATCTTTCTTTATTTGTATCTAGCTATCTATTTATCTGTCTATTTGTCAATCTGTTTATATATATGTCTATCAATTTGGCTATCATTCTATCAAACAATATTTCTATCTATATGATATTGTGTGAATGGGTTTAAAATTTGAAATTCCCTGATGGATATGTGTCAAATATGGGTAGATGCATGGATATGAAGAATCTTAGGTTATTTGGAATGAAAAGTTATGACTGTTATGTATTTATGCAGAGATTAATACCAATTGCATTCCATGAATTACTCCCACTAAGTGTTTGGAAGGTCCTTACAGAACTTACTTTGTTTTTCAAATAGCTAACTACAACCACAATCAAAATAGATGACATTGTGAGGCTGGAGAATGACATTCCACTTATTATCTGTAAGCTTGAACGGATATTCCCACTGAGTTTTTTTTGACTCGATGGAGCATTTGTCAGTCCATTTGGCATATGAAGCAAGGATTGAAGAGCCAATACAAGTCATATGGATGTATCTTTTTTTTAGAGGTAGATACATATAATTTGATGTGTTTTATTATTTAGTACTTTAAGTATAATTGTAATTTAATCTAATTGAAACCTAACATTATGGATGTATGTATCTTCATAAATTGATATTGAATGTTAGAAATAAGGAAAAAGTTGAAGGTTCAATTTGCAATGCATATTTAGTAGAAGAAGCATCATCATTTTGTTCTTATTAGTTTGAGATCATGTTAATACAAAGAATAGAAATGTGTCCCGGAATTATGAATGTCATGTGATGGTGGAAGATAATTCTATGGACAAACTATCTTTATTCAAGCACCTTGGAAAAGCATTTTGAAGTTCAATGAATTGATGTATGAATGATGAAGAGTACAAAGTAACCCGGAGCTATGTTTTACTTAATTGTGAGGAGGTTGTACCATATATTGAGTATGTATACCCAAAATGGTTGTAGGTTTAATCATAGTTTAATTTTATCTTTAATAGGAATTATTAAAAATTGATGTACATTTTTTTCTCTCATTTTATATTTGTGTAGTATTTATGTTGAGAAATTAAAATATAAGCATCCAGCAATTTCTAGCAATGATGTCGATTATATACAAGAAACTAAATTTGTGAATTGGTTAAAAAATTATGTGAGTATAATTAAGTTTTTTATTTTTGAATTATTTAATTTATTAGTATCTTTTATTTGTTAATATCATTTTATAAATTAATGTCACAGGCAATTGAATATCAAATGGAGATTCAAATATTTTCATTCAGAATCTAAGTAAAGGCATGTTTAGATATGTGACAACCTATTCTGGGTATTAAGGCTCATGTTAATGGATATAAGTTTCACACAATCGGGCACGGTTCCTAAAATAATAATGAATAGTGGTTTATGTATTAAAGGCTAATGTTATAGTGCAGATGAGATTGATTATTATGGTCAACTCAAAGAAGTTATTGAGTTGGAGTATCCTGGACTCAAAAATAATAGGACTATATTATTTAAATGCGAGTTGTTTGATCCTACATGAAATGTGAGCTCAAAGATTCATTCGGATTATAAGCTAGTGGATGTTGACCACATACACAAATATAATCGATATGAGCGATTTATTATGGCAGTTCAAGCTACTCATGTATATTATTGTACATATCCGAATTTATCCCGTGATAAGAGAGATTGGTAGGTAATTTTCAAAATCAAAGCTTAGTCAAAATTTGAGTTACCAACATCACAACAAAGAAGTACAGACATAGAAAATGCACTGGCATTCCAAGAAGATGACATAAATAATTTTGAGCCTGTGAATGTCGATGAAGATCTAGAAAATTTATGTGATTCAAATGGTGGCGCAATAGAAATTGAAGATGATCAATTTCTATCTAAAGATGAGTTCGAACTTCTATCGGAATCAGATGAAATATCAGAAGATCCACTAGAGGATGATAGTGATGCCGATAATTAAATTGTTATAATTTTTTTATAAAGTTAAACTATCAAAGACTTTTTATATTTTATTGAAATCTATCGGTGTGTTTTATTCGAAAATGCATGGTTGTTCATCATATCCCTATTTTTTGCTCTATGTTTTATTTTGTATAGTAGATGGTGCCTAAAGGACGTGGCCGTTGTGGAGGTGGGCATGGACACAAAAATAAACCAAATTCATCTAGTATGTTACATCATGTTGCAGAATTAGTACCATCTCATAGCCACCATATCCAGACTTCAACATCACAATCACCATCTCCATTTCTATCACCATCACCATCATTGAGACCTCTACTATCACCTTTATCAGATGTAAGCCCACCATCCATTGTGCTTCCTGCACAAACTTTTGATCCATCTCTATCTTCTACACCACATTTTACACCGATTGTTCCCTCATTTATAATACCAACAACATCATCAAATGTTGAGCCTTTCTCTAAAATCAGTATAAAGTTAGAAATTGAGATTGTGGATGAGAGGTAAAAGAAATATATAAAAATGATTAGAAAAAAAAATTTTGATACTATTGTTAGTGGTTTTTTTATATTGTTATGATTAGCTTGTTTTCAATGGTTTTTATTTATTTGTACAGTTTTATTTCATCTCACAAGTGTTCAACTATAATTACAAAGACTTTCAAGAAAATAGATGATTCTAAAGCTTTCTCCTTAAAGAAAGTTTCTGAATCTACAAAACAGTCATATTTTAATGACTTTTAGGTAAAAATAACAAAACAAAAGAATTGAAAAATAATTACCTAATTACTTAACTTTTATGTTCGTTATTATTCAAATAGTAAATAATTATGTTCTTGTAGTTAAAATAAATTATTTTTTATCATTTTTTTATTTATAGAATCAATGCACATGTGCACCCAAATTTGATGGAAAGATAAAGTCATTATGGAATATCAAATCTGCTCAACGGTATTCTGATTTTGTCCATAAATTAAATAAAATGAAAGAAATGTCCTATTTTATATCCGAGGAAGACTGGCCTGAGTGGCTTAATTATTGGGAGTAGCCAGATGTGAAGAAAAAATCAGATATTGCCAGTAAAAATTTAAGAAGTGAGGTAGCTAGACTAGGTACAGGAATCAGTCGACACACTGGAGGTTCAAAGTCGAGCATTGAGCATTCTCGAGATTTGGTAGAAATTTAAAATTCTAAACATTTCTATATTTTGTGTTTGTCCTAATAGTCTAATAAATAAAATCTATGCATGGTTTTATTAAGTTTGTTAAATTTTTTTATCATTTGTTTTTTTATGTCTTAATAACAACATATTCTAGGCTGGAGAATTGGGTCGAGATCCAATTTTTGATGAGATTTTCAGGAAGATGCATGTGAAGAAAGTGGATGGTCAGTATGTTGACAACAAGTCTTAGATGATTGCTGTAAGAAATTGTTATATTAATTAGATTTTAAAAAACTACAGTACAATATGAAAATTATTTTGAATGCAAAATATTTATTTTATTTTTTGTAAATATAGAATAGCTTTTTTCTCTATTTTATCTTAGGACCTAAAGGAGGAATGTGTGACAACTGCTCATCAACAAGTTGAGGGTTCTATGGTCTTTCAACCAATTGACTATGATTCTATTTATTTGGTGACAATAGGAAGTCCAAAGAAGTAGTGAGTGTACGGAATCAGCTCTAAGGGAGTGACATTTTGTTGTAGCAGTCATACTTCTAATTCATTTGTCTTAGCAAAGGTGGATGAGGTAGTCGAACAACAAGCATTGGAAACAAATGAACATATTATAGATATGGAGACTGAAATGAACAAGAAGGATGAGTAGATAACTAATTTGATGGAAGAAATGCAAGAAATTAAAGAAATTAAAAATGTAATGCAATAGTAGATATCCTATTTGGAGTCACTGTTAGTGGCATTTGGTCAACTGATAACATTTTGAGATCTAGCTGTGAATTCTCATAGGAGTGGCTAGCATTCCCTACAAATTATGAGGATGATTGAGTGTAAGAATTATTTCTGAACTGTTATTTATTTTTGTCTATGTGTAGCAAATAATTATGATATTTTTTTGCAGGTTTCAATTTTTTTTTATTATGGTTTTGTTCATTACTTGTTTGATTAACCAAATTATGAATCTTTACAGGACACATTATGTGAGACAAAAGAAAATATCTTGATTCAAAGCATCTAGACATTACCATGGTTCTTCCAATGCTTGGGTCCCATATTACCGATTTCAGCTTTATCAAAAAAAGGTCTAGCTTATATAATCTTTATTATTCTAAAAACATTCAATTTTTGCACTGTCTTTATCTCTAAACATAATTTCTGGACATCTTTTGGATTTTTGTTGAAGCTGTATGACAATTAACTTTAATTTGTGTTTGTTTATGTCTAAAATATTTGTTTTTATATATCTGTGAATATGTTTTTGTATCTCTAAATTGTTTGGGTAGAATTTTAGCCTATTATAGGTTTGTAAAAGCTTATTTTCAGTAGTGGTAGTGATAGCAGCGATAACATTGGTGGTGGCAGAAGTGGCAGCGGTGGCAGCAGAAGCAGCAGTGGCGGCAGCAGTGGCAGCAGTAGCATTGGTGATAGGGGCCGCAGCAGCAGCTGCTGCTGTGGCAGTGGCGGCGACGACAGCGGTGGTGATGGCAGTGATGGCAGCGGTGGCGGTGGCAGAAGTGGCATCAGTGGTAGCAACGGTAGAATCGAAAGTAGTGGAATTAGTGGCAGCAGCGATAGCAGCGACCCCACCAGCATCAACGGCAGCCACAACAATGGTGGTGGTGGCGGGGTGGCAGCGACACCACCAGCAGCAGTGCCAGTGGCAATGGCATTGGTAGTGGTAGTGGTATAGGTAGTGGCAACGACAATGATAGCGGTAGTGGCAGCAGCAATGATAGTAGTGACAAGAGTGGCAGTGGTAGAGGGAGCAGCAGCAACGACAACAAATGTGGTATATACGTACGTATATAGTCACTATATACGTACGTATAATACTATAATATTTTATGTACATATATACTGAGTATATATATGTACTCAGTATATATGTACGCAAAATATTATAGTTTATATGTACATATACTGTAGTAATATATGTAAGAGTGAAATGTTAGTATATATGTACATATTTACTGCAGTAATATATTTTTATCAAAATATAGGTTTTTTTTATTTAATTTGATTTGATTTGGTGGTTTAAATTTCGTACAGATATGGTACCGCATTATTTTTCATTCGAAGCTTGTATAAGTGAAGACATATTTCAACAAACATGATACACAGTGACTCGGACAACATTTTTGTAGCAGAAAGTTGGTGATCGGATGAGCAAAGGGAGAGAAAGCAATGTCAATGCATTGATAGATTATACTTTATGCAGAGTCGATAAATATATTGATTAATAAGATGTAATATAATTTTTATTATTTTTTGTTTTAGTTTTTTAAAATATTATATTAGAATAAGTTATTAAATGAATTTTTTTGTTTAATTTAAAATTTTCATTTATAGTTTATGTTTTTATGAAATTTAATTTAAAATATTAAATTATTTAATTAAATTTTTGTTGAAACTGTATGACAATCAACTGTAATTTTTGTTTGTTGATATCTATAATAACTATATTTATATATCTTTGAATATATTTGTATTTCTCCAAATTATTTGGGTAGAGTTTTAGCCTATTATAGGTAAGTAAAAGCCTATTATCAGTAGCAGTAGTCACGGCAGCAGTGATAGCAGTGTCAGTGATGGTAGTGGTGTAGTGGTGCCAGAAACGGCAATGGCAGTAGCGTCAGCAATAGTGGCGGTAGTGGCTGTAGCGGCAGTGATGGCAGATGTGGCAGCAGCAGCAGCAGTGACACTAACTACCATGAAGGCATCGGAGGAAGTAGCAGAATTAGTGGTAGTGGTGACAGCGGAGGCAGCAGCGGTAGCAACGATAGTGGCGGCGACAGAGGCAACAGAGGTAGCAACAGCAGCATTAGCAATGATAGTGGTGGTGGCAGAGGCAGCAACGGTAGCAACAGCAGGGGAGGCAGCACTGGCAGCAACAGTAGTTGTAGCGGTGATAGTGGAGGTAGCAGTGATAGCAGCAGCTACAATGGCAGCGGCAGTAGCAACAGGGGCAGCAACGAGCGGTAGGGGAGGCAAGGGTAGCAGTGGCAGTGGGAGTAATAGGAACGACAACAAATGCAGAATATACGTACGTATATAGTCAGTATATATGTACGTATAATTTTGTAGTATTTTATATACATATATACTGAGTATATATGTACTCGGTATATATGTACGCATAATTATGCAATTTATATGTACAAATACTGTAGTAATATATGTATGAGTAAAATGCTAGTATATATGTACATTTTTGCCGTAGTAATATATATATATCAAAACATAGTTTTTTTAATTTATTTTAATTTGATTTTGTGGTTTAAATTTCTTATAGATGTGGTACCACATGGTTTCTCATATGAAGCTTATATAAGTGAACGGATTTTTTAACTGACATGAAGCACCATGACTTGGATAGTTTTTTCACAATGGAAAATTGGTGATCGGAGGAGCAAAGTGAGAGAAAGAAATGTCAATGCATTGATAAATTATACTTTATGCATAGTCGGTAGATACATTGATTACTAAGATGTAATATAATTTTTATTATTTTTTTTAGTTATTTAAAATATTGAATTAGAATAAGTTATTCAATGAATTTTTTTTGTTTAATTTAAAATTTTCATTTATAGTTTCTATTTTTTATTAAATTAATTCAAAAAATATAAACTTAATTAATTAAATGTTAGTTTAAGCTATATGACAATCAACTTTAATTTGTGTTTGTTCATGTCTGATAATAACTATTTTTATATATCGGTGAAAATATTTGTGTCTCCAAATTTTTGGGTAGAGTTTAGCCTATTATATGTATGTAAAAGCCTATTATCAGTAGTAGTAGTAGTCAGTGATAGTGGCGGCAGGCGACTGTAGCGGTGGCAGTGGTGGCAGTGGCATCAGCGGAAGCGGCAGCGGCTCCAGTGGTGGCCGGTGGTAGCAGTGGGAGCTATAGTGGCGGTAACAAGAGGCAAGAGTGGCAGCCCGGCAGGAGCGATAGCATTGGAGGCAGCGACAGTAGCAGCGGTAGTACCAAAAGTAGCGGCAACATCGGTAGAGGTGGCAACGGTAGTAGCGGCAGTAGTGATAGCAGCTGTGGCAGCGGTAGTAGCGGTGGAAGCGGTGGTAGGAAAAGCTATGGCATTCAGCGGTAGCATCAACAGCGGGGGCAGCAACCAGACGCGGCAGCCACCAGCGGCGGCAGCCATGGTAGTAGAGGCAGATGTGGTAACTGCAATGGTGGCGACAGCAGCAATGGTATTGGCAGTGACAGTGGCAACGGTAGCAATGGCAAGAGTGGTAGCGGGAGTAGCAGCAATAGTACCAAATGAGGTATATACATATGAAGAAAGTCAGTATTTACGAACATATAATACTAAAGTATTTTTGTACATATATATTGAGTATATTTGTACTTAGTTTATATGTACACATAATATTACTATTTTTATATACATATACTGCAATAATATATGTACGAGTGAAATACTAGGATATATTAACATAAATAATACAATATTATATGTATCATTAACATAACTTTTTTAAAAAATTTGACTGAGTGGTTTAAATTTCTTACAGATATGATACCGAATAGTTCCACATACAAGCTTCTATAAGTGATATGATCTTTACTAGACATTACGTGCCATGACTCAGACATCTTTGTCGCAGTAGAAAAATGATGATCGTAGGAGCAGAGAGAGAGAAAGTAACATCAATGAATGGATATATTATAATTTATGCATTGTCAGTAGATACATTGGTGAAGAAGATGAAATAAAATTGTATTTTTTTTGTTTCAATTATGTAAAATATTAAATTAGAATAAGATATTAAATGATTTTATTTTTTGTTTATTATAATTTATTTATAGTTTCAATTTTTAATCAATTTGATATAAAAATATTAAATTATTTTATTAAAAAATTTTAAAATAATTTAAATTCTGAAATTAATTTTGAAATTAAAATATCTAGGAAAAAATTTATTGCTAAATAGCTTGGGAAATATTAAAATGAGCGATGGATTTTGATCGCTAATTTTATTTAGCTAAGGACTATATCCGTCGCTAAAATATATTGACCACACTTTTGCTAGGGAATCATTTATCTTTATTTTCGCTTGGCGACGAAAAATATCATTTATCTTGCTAATTTAGCTAGGGATTTGTGTTTTTTAGCAAGGGATTTTTTAGTCGCTATCTTTTTAGCTAGGGACACTATCCGTCGCTATATTTTAGTAAGAAGCACTTTAGGTGGGGAACCAATCCATCGGTAAATCTGTCACTATATTTCATTTAGCGATGGAAAATACTCATTTAGGTAGGGAATTGTCCCTAGCTATATGGGATTTTTCTTGCTAGTGTAGGTTGTGATCATGAATATTAGATTATGAGCTAGTTTTATTATAAGATGATGATATGAACTAGTTATTGTGTTAAGAGTTTTTTAAATTGTTGCAACATAATTAATGTAAGTTATTTGTATTGCTTTATTTTCAACAATGAATTAAATTATATTTGTTTTCCAAAGAATGTGTGTTTTTTATGATTATGGTTTCTAATTATTTTAAAAATTAAATATATTGTAGTAATTTTTTAATTAATATGAAAAAATTTTATATAAAAAGGTATGTTAGCGATCTATCTATACTTATATCTATCTGTATATCTATTTATCTATCAATATATCTATGTATCAGACTTTATAATTATCTATTTGTCTATCAATATATCAATCTATTTATATAATAATTTATCGATCTATCTATCTATCTATTTATCTGTATATTGATATATTGACATATATCAATATATGTCAAACAATCAATCTATCTGTCTATCTATCTATATATCAATGTCTATCTATATATCTATCAATCGTCTAACTATCTATCTATCTATCTTTTTATTAATCAATCTAATTATCTAACTATTTATCAATTCTTCTATCAATCTATCAATCAATCTATCTATCAAAATGTCAATCTATTTGTCTAACAATCCATCTATCAATTTGTTTATCAATCTATCTATTATTCTATCTATGTATCTATGTAGCTATCTTTTTATCTATCTATCATTTACTTTATTTATCTATCTATCTATCTATTTCTATATCAATTTATCTATCCATTTATCTATCTGTCTATCTATCTATACTTTTATTTATCAATTTGTTTATCTATCTGTCTATCTATTTGTCTAACTAATCTATCTATTTATCAGTTTATCAATATATTTATCAATCTTTCTATCAAGCTATTTATCTATCCATATATCAATCTTTCTATTAATCTATCTATCAAATTGTCTATATATTTGTCTATCTGTCTGTCTATCTGTTTATTTGTTTGTATGTCTTTTTTTTGTTTGTCTATTTATTTGTGTATTTTCATGTCTGTATGTTTATCTGTCTATCTACTTACCTTCCTAAATATATTCCTACCTAAATGACTTTTGGTCTTTTTATTTGTCAATATATTTATGTATATATCAATCAATCTATCTATTTTTCTAACTATCTATTTGACTGACCATCTATTTGTCTATATGTCTAACTGTCTATATATCTATATGTTTATATATCTTTCTATCTAACTATCTATCTACCATTCTTTATGTCTATCTATCTATCTATCTATCACTCTATTTATCTATGTATCTGTCTATCTTTTAACTATCTATCTATTTTTTTTGTATCTCTTGTATGTGTA